>NIUQ01001968.1:0-25592 GCA_002796945.1 Plectus sambesii
GAGCGAGAGATGCAGAAGGCTGCCTCCTTCGTCGAGCACGACCGCCGCCACGACGACCTCGGCACCACCATTGAACAGCTCACTACTGTAAATACTGACTATTTATAATATTTTCTCAAATAATGTTAAGCAGATTTGAGGGGTTTGAGATTAGTAGGATAATTTATTACTTTTTTTCCAAAAATATGGTACTGTGGATACTGCACGGCGGTCTTTCTGAAGTCATTTTAAGCGTAGTTAGCAGTTGCCGTGTTCGTGTCGAGACATCTAGTGTAACGATAATATCAAAGTCTCTCAGTATTTGAGTAGTGTAATGCAATTAGTAACAATAGTGACAGGATTTTATAGATTTTTCAAGTTATCTAACGGACCAAAAGTAGGAACGTGGGAGAGGCGGGAGTTAAAAAGGCGACAAGCGTATAAGACCTTAGAGTTCTTACTTTTAGTAACGAAAGTATTTCATCTGACAACGATTATTCTCTGAGTGAGCGTCAGCAATGCTAAATGTGATTATTTATAAAGTGGTTTATTTATTGCCGCATTGCACCGTATAGCGCAAATTTCTCACGACTTGAAGTGGTTTAAGGTTAACCGCGGTAGGAAGTCGATAATTGTATTGAGATAAGCTACGGTACCTGTTTTAGGAGAAACTGCAATTGACGAGCGCGATCGACCAGCTGAAGGAGAAACATCGCAAGCAAATCGAAGAGCTCAGCGCCACCATCGAAGCAAACGCCGCCCGTCATAAGGAGGAGATCGCCACGATGCTCTCCGCGCACGACGAGATTCTCTCTTCTGCCAAGAAGGACGATCAGGACGTCGCCGCTACCGTTACCAGGCAACTGCAGGAGACGAGCGCGCAACTGAAAGACGCAACGACCAGAATGCAGCAGTTAGAAATGGACCTGGCGGCGGAGGTCTCCTCGGCGCAGGCTGCCAACAAGGTATTTATTGAATGTAGCTACTCAACAGCTCTAGCTTCCCACAATGCTTATTGTAATCATTTTTCAACCACTTTTAATATTAAAAAATCTCACTTATGGACAGTCATTAACACTTTGTATATTACCCTCTTCAGGCGGTTGCCGAAATGCAGCAGCGTCACGCCGCTGAATTAGAGCAATTGAGAGGCGAGTTGGACGAATGCCAACGACGCGCGGACGACGCCGTAGAACAACGAGAAAGAGCGCAAGGGGAAATGGATAAACTGCGGTCCGATAACCACCAGTTCACCGAGGAACTGGCCGACTTGCGCCAGAAGTTGGACAAAACACAGATGGACTCGGCCGGCGAGATCGAACGGCTCAACCAATACGTCGACGAGCTTAAGATGAAGGTACCACACATTTTAACTTCATTACTTTCGTACTGATCGCGCCTACCACCTTTTGCGCGCTTCCCTATAAAACCGTCTCCAAAACTATCTTACGTAGAAGAGAGTCTATATTTGGCGCCAAACGTTGTAGCCTGTGACGATGACTCTGTATGAGATCGTCAGGGAATTGTAAAGAAACTAATCGACGACTCGAATCGTACGCGATTTCTTACTGTATGTTGTGAAAGTTGACTCCTAGACGATTGCAAATACTTTTTGGCGGCTTCACTAGTATCCCCTAAGATATAGGACGCTGATTTTTCGAGTAAATAGTACCAGCTTCGATGTCTAAGCTTTTGTCAACTGAGAGAACTGACAGAGACGATAGGAAGCAGCTCCGTGCAGTTAGATTCTCAAAATACGCTTATTTAAGTCAATAGTTTGCAAAATTAAACTTGCCTGATTTAGGTGGATGACAAAACGGATGCGCTGTCAACTGCTCTAAAGGAAAGCGAATCGTTGACGATTGAACTCGCTGCTTCTAAGGAGCTCAGTGCCATTCACGAGCGTCTGCAAGAAGAACTGGATTCGGCCAGGCGAGATCGAGATGAGACGGAACGCCATGTATGTCTTGAATTGATTGACCTCTTGAAATTAGATCCCAATTCATTGCGCAATTGAATGCGCGCTTTATCCGTGCTTGAACGCGAGGTAATCAGAAAGATGCATTTATTCTCTGTAGTCTTGATATGCTGATATTCCTTATTGTATGACATTTTTATTTTTTATCAAGATTAATTTTAAGGATATGCGTTATTGAATTTTTAGCTATAATTAACCACAGTCGAGACCTTTTTAAGACGTTTTCGCTAACATCATTTTAGTTTCGTTTCGATACGACCATCTCAACGGATATTATTGAAAGTTGTCTGATGAGAAAGTGTTTCAGGCGCAGAAACTGCAGGCCGAATTGAAGACTGCTACCGCTTCGCTGGAGACAGAGACGGCGAACAGTCAGCGACTGCTGGCCGAACTGGACGCAGCCAGAGAAGATTTCCATCGGAAGTTGAATGACTCCGCCAACAACGATGAGTTGACCGAGCAGCACAGACGAGAAGAAATAACCGATCTGACGACGCGCATCGAAGCTTTGAGACAGGTACTACCGTCACTATTTTTGTCTTTCAAACTGTGCCGCCGATGGCGCCTGTTGTATCTCATTTGGCAAAGCGCCAAAGAAGCGTACATCTCGAAAGAAGTGGTAAAAGTGGGACCATATTGCATAAGAACATATTTGCATAGATATAATAAGGAGAGAAAGAGCCTGTGAAACTGCAAAGGAGAGCGAATTACGACTAGCAGGGACTTTCAGTCAGTAGAAATGTTGCGTTGCAAATGGAATATTCCGACAGTGAAAACGAAACAGCGATCATTGCGTTGTTCATACTTCGTAGATGCATCTTCTTTGTACATTATCTGATCCTTGCGAATCCGGGCTTTCTTTGCCGCTCATGTCCCTTATAGCTCATTTCTACGAATGTATGACCGCCACTATAACTCAACGAACTCAAAAATGATTAATTGAAGGAAGCGGCCGAAAGTAAGAGCCATCTGGCTCAGGTAACGAGCGAAAAGTCTGCGGAGTTGGAGCAGAAAACTGAAGAAATAGAGCGGCTGAATCGCGACTTGACGACCAATCAAGAGCAGCTCGCTGCCGCGCGCGTCGCCCTCAAAGAGCACGAGGATGAAATGGCGGTGTTGCGCGCGCAGCGAAACGCCCTCGAATCCGACAACGACGCCCTGAAAGTCAAGCAGGACGAACTGAGCAAGGCGCTGGAGGCTAGAGAATGGGACTGCGACAAGGTAGGAGTAGCATTGTACTGATATTTGACAACTTTATAATTGTGAGCTTTACGAAACTGCAGTTGACGACAGTTGTGAGAATCCCTAACTGGCATGCTATAATGTATTTAGTGATCTTGTTTAGCTGGAGCTGCAGCTGTCCGAGCTACAGGGCAATGTCGACCAACGCGCAGAAGAAGCGAGCGGACTGAAAGAACAACTCAAACAGCTCGAAGAACGACTGGCCGCTACCGCAGCCGAGGCTGATCAAGTGAAGGTCGCACTGGCTGCAAAAGACGCCATTGCCGGCGACGCCGAACGCAAAGACGCCGAAATGCAAGAGTTGCTCGAGGCGAAGGACGCTGAGACGCGACGACTGATTGAGCAGAAGAGCGCCGAGACGCAGCAGCTACTGGATGCGAAAGACGCCGAGATGCGCCAGTTGCTGGACGCTAAAGATGCCGAAACGCGAAATATGCTCGAAANGCAGAAGAGCACCGAGACGCAGCAGCTACTGGATGCGAAAGACGCCGAGATGCGCCAGTTGCTGGACGCTAAAGATGCCGAAACGCGAAATATGCTCGAGAACAAGCAGGCTGAATTTGAGCAGTTGATGGAAAAGAGAAATAGCGAAGTGGAAGAAAAGCAGCAGCTCGTCACTGGCTTGCAGGTACTGCAGTTGGTTCATAATTTGTTTTCTGTCATTGTTCTTTAAGAAATATGGCAGCACTTTATTACTGTTTATTAAATTTGTAGAAAAACGCCGAATGAACAGTAGTAGATTGATAGCAATTTTGTAATCCGTATGCGCTAATTATCATCTAATGCCGGATGGAATATTAAAATTGTGTTGAGTATTTTTATGCGCTTGTGGTCATTATAATCGCGTGTGCGTTGAATCGGCTTCAAGACGTGTTAGTTATGAGTTAATTATGATAATCACTTAGCTTCGATACTACCAAAAAGACAATAATAATATTAATAATAATCGATAATGTACTCGTGTGGAAGTTTATAATTGTATTCGATCGGCACGCATCAAATGCCGTTAATCACCTTCTCGACTGCAGTTGATGCGCGAGGACGTCATGTCAGCATTAAAAGCAATCTTCTTTCAGGCATCCATCGCTGAGAAAGACAATCAGATTGCCGTCTTTTCGGACTCGCGGGAAACCGGCGCCGATCAGTTGGCTGCTCTCGAACAGCGTGCGCAAGAATTGACCGAGGCGAAGCAGAAATTGATGGAAGAAGTAGCTGATCTGCGATCACGCAACGATAAGGGCAGCGAACTGCTGGAGCAGCTTAGGACTGAGACATCGCAGCTGAGAGAGCAATTGGTCGAACGCGAAAGGCAACTCGAGCAGTCGCAGCTGAACATGGGCCAATTAACGGCAGAGTGCGAGGAGAAAACGCTCAAAGTTCAAAGTATGATTGTACTTTGTTCGCATTACATGATAGTAGTTTTGCAGTTCAGGATATGATCAGTTTCTCTCCTTTTCGCTTTAGATTCTTTTTATGCAATATATCGTTTCTTGTATTTCTATTTCCTCTAGTTTTCAAATACGCAGGGCTCAAATAAGCCGTCCCTATCTTCGACGTTACGATGAAAGAATTAATAAGAGTGATAAGATAGCGGTCAAGATAATAAGTATTGATATGGGCACGAAAATCGTAAGCCAATTCATTTAAAGGCTCAAAGATATCCTGAAACGAAGATTTATGTATAAGAGTCAAGTCTGACGCTTGCGAATGAAAGCATAGTTCTGGTTATACGATTAAATTAGTATACAAAGATATAGTTTAATGGTGAATTTAGGTCTTCTAGCCGACATAGAAGTGTGGGAATCGTCGGAGAAGGAGAAGACGTCGACGCTGGAAGAAGCTAAAGCTGAAGTGGCCGCACTGCGAGAACAGCTATCGGCGATCGAGCATGGATCGCAGAATGAGAAATTTGCACTCGAACGGCGCGTTCTAGGTAATCGCTCTCTGGTGGGAAACCACGAATGTGCACTTTGGTTGTATCTTATTAGAAAATTTACCTGCATTTAAAACGTCTTTTGAAATTGATACTCAATAGATTCTGTATGTGGCAAAACTTATTCTGATAATTCAATCATTATTTATATTTCTATATTTAAGCTATGCAATTCGATAAATCGCAACCGGGATAATTTCTGATCTGAAGAATTTGGATTGCCACAAACTTGTTAATAGTACGAGATATTCACATGGTGTACAGTACCGCTCAATTTCGTACTTTGCATCAAATTTTTATACTCTACTCTTTCACTGCGGGATCGTCTCTATCAGCCATAATCGATATTCGGCAACGATTAAGACTTGGAAAATCAATTGGTGATGGAATAGTAATTCGCATCTTTAATTTCGTAATGGATATAGGTGGACTACAAAGTCTCATTCGAAAAATAACAATTTCTATTTTTATTATTATTATTCAATATATTCATATTTGCATATGAATCTATTTGCAGAATTGGAGCTAGCTGCTCAAGCAAATGCTGACGAACTTGCCCGGTTTCGTAGCGCTCACGATCAGCAGCTATCATCACTCGACGAAAAGGAATTGCAGCTAATGATCCTAAAGCAGGAATCTGACTCATTCATGAATCAGGCTCAAAGTCAGTTGGCCGCCTTGAAAGAACAACTCGACCAGTCGCAGCTGACCAATCAGCAGCTGGAAGCGGCATTAGGTCAGAAAGATGGCGAAAGTCACGCGAAGGTACGGGAAATAGAGTCTGCCCTGAAACAGGCGCAGGAAGAGTTGGTCGCCGAGAAAGAACGCAGCAAAGAACTCGACGCCGCCAGAATTGAAGTCGCTCAATTACAGGTACAGTCGCAATTTTCCAAGGGATTATAAATCATTTAGCATATTGCCTGCTCAATACTTGTTTAAATCAATAGCTGTGGACACACCATCATCATATAATGTAGGGGTAGTTCAAACGCAAAAAACGAATTACTTAAACATCGTATGATTATAAAATCAAATATTTTCACAATATTGAAGTTGTTTCATATTGTATTATTTCAGGCAGACATGGAGAGCCTGAAGTTGGATGCATCGTCCGAACGGGACAACTTGACGCAAGAAACTGAAAAGACGGTGCAGGAGACGAAGCGAAAGGCCGAGATCAAGTTGGCCAAGATGAAAAAGCAGTGCGAAACTGATGTGCAGGTAATTTCGCAACATTCTATCTTTCTCATAGAGATCAATTCTGACTATTTGCACACAAAAATTAGTTCATTGCAACTATCCCCCAAAATTTGATAGCTAAAAAACAAAAACATTTCTATTGTCATTTCATACCCTTAAAGTTACTACAAACTTATTTTCCAAAACGAATCAGCCATTCTTAAAACTTTGATATTGCGAATACAGTTGAAAAGGGAAAAATGTTTAAGGCTGCCAAGGCGGAGCTGCTGCTTCAATTGGACCAACTTCGCTCCGATATAGCTGATCGAGACGCTCGTCTGGACGAGTTGCGGCTTAATTTGGCTATTAGCGAGCAACGTCTTGCTGAACAGGTTAGCTCTTTTTTATAAGTATACTTTTATTATTACTACTTCGTGGATACTTGCATATATTTTGAGGCCACTTTAATCTCTTGATTGTCAGTACATAAACTTTCAAGATAATATGTCTCATTTTATAAGGATCGTATACATTTCCGCAAATGAAAAAAAGCCTGCGATTTATATTTGCGATTCTCATAGATATGTATTTTTGCTTCATTTTAACGCTATGCATGTCTTATTTTCGTTAACTTTCTATTAATTTTTCAGGCTGAGAATGAAAAGATTGTGGAAGATATGCGGGCGGCGAAGGAGACGCTGATGGACGAGAAGGACCGAATGGCGGAGATGGCGCAGAGAACGACGCTCGAGTTGGACACCGTCCGCGTCGAGATGGACAAGCTGAGGCAGCAGGCCAGCGACAAAGACGGCAAGATGGAGGCCGCCGCCGAGCTCCGCTCCACCGTCCAGCGGCTCGAAGCCGAACTACTTGGTACTTTTATCTTTAATTTGGGATAATTTGGCTAACAGGGCGCAATTTGATCATTTTTAGAAAAAGAGGACAAAATCTCCTCGCTGCTTGACCAGTCGCATCAGGCGTCGCAGGTGGACCAAATACGAGCGGAGTACGAGCAGAAGCTGGCCAACCTTACGAAGCAGTTCGAACAGCGCCACGCCGAGTTGATCGAACTGCATCAGCAGGAGCTCAAGAGCACTTTGAGTTAGTTGTTTTTGCTACTGCTTTTTTCTCTCTCTTCGAACCGTATGGGACATGCGCGCAGGACAGTTTATTGAGTTGAGTTTGTCTCGATGCGAGCGTTCTCGGAACCGCCACTGTCTATCCTCTGCTACATATTTTATATCGAAGCAATCGAGTAGGAGTTAGTTATTAGGCGTATCGGGGAGCTATTTTCTCATGACTATGCGGCGAAGTGTCTGAATGTGCGTCTGTGATTAGGTAGCATCGCTTTTTTGAAAAACTGTTGCAGTATCCGGTTTTTAATAGGATTATTCTTCGCTCCGAATGCCAAGGATATATACGATCCTTAGTAAAATTGCTCATACAGGTGATCAATGTATAGGTGCATTCCTCTATAACGCCTGCGTTTCCGTTTGGATTCTGGGTCCTACTATTCGGGCTAAATATCTGCTTCAAATGAAACGGTATATTTTGCAGCCAAATCGGACGGCGATAACAGTCGAAAGGCGAAAGAGTACCAAAAGGAGGTGAAGCAGTTGTATAAAGATTTGAATGATAGGACCGAGGAGCTCGGTCAAAATACCAACAAGTACGAAACGTTGCTCAAGGTGCGTTTACATTTGCAATTATTGTCATGCTATCATATATCTGTTCATAATTTTAGCCATTTCACGAAAATAGTTTGATAGCTTTACTTGCTAGCGCTCTCTTTGATCCACACCTGTTTTATTTTATATTAGCTATATATAAATATTTACCCACTATACTATTTCTTTAACCTCATTTTTACCAAAAAATCGTTTGAAATAATCACTGTTTGTGTACTGAATAGTTGTCGTTGTTTAGGAAAGAGAAGATGAAATTAATCGGTTAAAAGCAGCGTTGGATTCCGGCAATGAAGACACTGTTTTCTCCGACGCTCATGCAGTGGTCAGTAATTGCATTATTGTCATTATGTCATTGAATCTCAAATTAATTTAAACCATTGGCCTGAAGTTAGGGGTAGTGAGATCGCTAGTCGATTTCTAGAAAATAAAAGGCTCACATGCAAGAATGTTAGAGTGTTTCCAGATTCTCGCGATAAAACTCTTCATATTCTTTTCTGGTAAAATTTGAATTTCTGCTCAGTTTGTCAGATTTTTTTCGGCGTCCAAATGATCATTCCTCTTTCGGGTAATCTCTTCTGTAAGGTTCATATCGCACCAATAGCGTTAACAGAATTCATTTGATGGCGCTCATATTCTTTATATTTATTGGTGAATTATATTGTTGCAGGACCACGAGGAGTTGCAGAATCTTCGCGATCGCGTGCGCCATCAGCAGAAGGAGATCGCCGAAATGCGAGAACGGCACAAGTAAAAATCTTTTAATTAATCAGTATCATTTCGTCGACAACAAATAATCAGTGCGTCATCAGATTAGCCTGGGGAGCGATTCGAAAGTGCAGTAGTTGTTTGGGTGTCAGATGTGTCCGAATCGCAGTAGTAATGGCGTCATTCTAGCATCAAAACAGTATGCGCCCCATTTTCTGATCCCGTGTTGGCGCAGAGTTATATCGACAAGAGCGACTGTTCGAAGCGTTTAACTTTATGCATTTTTAGGAGAGAGATGGAGGGCGTGCTTCAGGAGGCGGCCGCAAGCGCCAGCGCCACCCAAGTCGATAACCATCATCCGCCTTTGAAAGTGCAAACTTCAGTGAGTTACTATTCTTTATGTTTGTTCCGTTTATCAGTCGACATGTCTTTATACAGAAGACTTTTGATTGGAGCAATATTTATGCCTCTAAGTGTATGTGAATGCAACGGATAGATTCTAAAAATTAACATGTATTTGCGATGAAGGTATAATAAAACTGATATTTGTGTATAGAGGCAATTGAATGACCGATTTTCGAAACGTACCGTTTATGAGATCTCTCATGAACCGTATCAATGCTAATTTCTATATGACAGGTCTATTGTCCCACTTCTTCGGTCCATAGGTTTCAGTCTGAATAATATGATAGTAACTAATACTAAATCTTCATTTTTTCAGCACTTTGGTAGCGTCAGTTTGGACAGTTTCCCTACAAGTCCAATGTTCGCCGAACCGACCGAAGCCGAGGTATCCAATGGAGTTTCCGTTGATGAACAAACGACGGCTTCTTTTCAGTATCTCCGCAATGTTCTCTTCCGCTATATGAACGAACGGGAAACTTTGGGCAAAGAAATTGTGGTCAGTCGCATTTTATATCTTGTTCAAAATACTGCAGCTCGTATAGAATACAGCATCTTTAGCTATATTTTACATAGAACATAGTCAACGTTGGTTTTTTACAGAATAGAAATGGCTGTTTGGAGGCTCAATAATTATCCAAAGTTGTAGTTATCGATGGCATCTTGCCGCTAGTCTTAGTTCATCTCTGCTATACTTTATTTTAGCCGATGATCCAGCCGCAAAAGGAACCGTTGGTTTCTCTTACGGCTTTCTTAAAAGAACATAGCTGCAATTTTGTAACCACCAACTTTGCGAGTTAACACGAATCGCGCACACAACAGTCCAGCTATGTAGCAGTTTAAAATATGACCATCAATTTTCGTGAAAAATGTTGACTGCTTGATTAATTGCGTTGCATATGCAGTTCGCGCCGATTGAATCGACTTCATATAAGTAGCAAACGCCTTAAATACGCGCTTTGTGTGCCGTTATACGAAATTGCAATAATCTTGGGAGGGTGGAGAATAAAAGTGATGTAGTAAAATTGCAACTGAGAATGCACAATGGGTAGCGATGATCTGAGCGTTCAAAGGAACAATACAGCAAAAGTTTTATGACGACCTCAGTATCTATTCGAATAATATGCTTTCAGACTTTGGCCAAGGTGATCGGTACCGTAGCCAAATTTTCACGAGATCAGTTGGACTCTGTTCTAGCGAAGGAGGAGGCGAGAAATATTTCATGGTACGGAGGTACTGTAAATTCCGTCCAGTCAACTGTACAGTCAGTTTTGCATCGGTGATGATATCCTCTTTTTTCAATTACGCTTTTCCCAGTACTGAAACTGAGCTCCCGCAACGAAATTACCGTAGTACGGTTGTCTTTTGCGGCGGAAACTTTGCATTCAATGCTGTGAATTATTTCATTTATCCGCCTTTTGCTATCGCTTATTCTGTTTCACTAAAATCATTTTCCCTTGCATACTATTTTGTGCTTCTATTATGTTTGGCGCAGCACTGTTTCTGTTATCTGCTGGGAGCATTTTTTGGCAAGCGTAACAGGACGATATGCACTAATTAAATGTCAACATGTTACTGATTATTACATTTTATTTTCCGCCTATTTCGTATCTCTATCACGTAAACGAAATTACCATAATTGATTATTTCTTCATTTTTCTATGATCTTTTTGTTGGAAAACGATAGCTTTGGACGATGGCAGAAGTATTTTCGTATTTAGTTTAGCATACAAAACTGCAATTAAAGTTGTAGCTTCTCTTCGCCAAAACATCATCATAAAGTCAAAAATATGCCGAAATTTCATCGCAATGCCGATTTGATTGGTGTATCGTTCCTGTATCGCGTTATTTAGCACTACCGTATCCCCCCATTTTTCTGTGATAACGCCTGGCTCGATTATTATACTTCCTTGTTTGTGGTCCGCTGGCGATTATGGTGTTCAGATGGTTTTTACTATGCGGATTTTGTATTTTTGCTCTTGGGAATCGCTTGATAAGCAGCTTGCTTGGTACCTATTGCTCTATTCCTTCGAGACATCTGCCTATTTCGACGATTCATTCAGTACCTAACGCTTTTTTGACTTTTCGAAGCTCTCGGCTATTCTACCTGTAACGCTAATATATTTATACCATATAGTGAGGATTTCATATATGGGACGCCTTTTAAATCCTAAATATTGCCCCTATTACTGCTCTCGTTCCACGTGATAAATCATTTTTCGTGTAACATCGTTTCTAGGGGCTCTCAAAATCTGTCCCACTTCTCTCCATTAATCCTAAAAGTAATACACTAAGGCCTGCCTATTAGCTAGTTAACTGAAAATTGTAAGTGTTCTATTTTATCATGTTAAGTATGGAAAGGTATTAACTGCACATTACGGGAAAATCGTAAAATTACAAATTCCAAAAATTTCGTACGAAAGCTTTGACACAGACGGTCGCACCCTCCTCTTAAAGCGTTGCGTAATTTGTGAATGAATCTTACCTGAGTGCGCTATGAATAATGTTACAGATAACACTACTAACCAACCTGGATGCCTTTATAAACCGCGACAAGGTTATGAGCACATGTAAAGTAATGAAAATGCAATGGATTACGGTAGTATAGTGCAGTCAATGTGTGATTGGTGAACAACAAATGGCTAAAATTGTGCATACGTGAGTGATGTGAACGAGATTTAAGCGTATTTCTTTCCACTTAATTATTGTGCACTGTTTGTGATACTTCATACCGATAAGTTATTCTGTTTGTAATATGCGTATTGTTGGCGGCTAGTTTGGAGGTTCGAGCACCTATAGCAAAGGTGGGCGCGTTCTCTTGATTCGCGCGCTTTTATGGCCTTTGGGAAAGGTACAACGCTCAAACTTGATGAACTTACTCTCCATGTCCCTGTGATCTTGACATTTGTACGCCATGCGCTCTGTTTCAGTTTGCCAGTGTCACGCGCTGCCAGCGCCCTCGTGCCAAAAAACTGTGCGTGAGGCATGCAATAGGCGCTGGAACCTCTTTATAAGCCGCCCACAATGAGGCTTCTCACGGTTCTAGGTTCTGTATCGCTATTATTCCACTGTGAAATGTCTTCTCTTTATGCTGAAATACGAACGCTGCTACTAAATTATGGAGAAGGCGTGTTTGTATGAGAATAAAATACAATGACAATGAATCAACTACTTGTATGACATTAAACCATTGGATTAGCGATACCCAACGTGATGCAATAGTCCATTTCTTTTTTGGCAATTGAATCCTACCTAGACGTGGGCTCGGAGGGTAAACGCTCGTAGATCTTTACGGTAAGAAATTTATTTGCGCCCCATAAAAAAATCAACCTTTTGAAACTGATGTCATATACCACCAATCGTTCCCTGGCACCCACGCCTCGTTCTTTCTCCTACACTTTCGACAAACATCGATTCTAGCCATTATCATTCAGAAGTGAGAAATGCTGTCCGATGAAGATAAATCCAAGTCTTTGGTTCTCAAATCGGGCGAAGAGTTATTTTTTGCACCGTCTTCTGCCGTTGAAGCTCGATTAAAGAAAAGTGGATACGAGAATGATTTGGCGATTCAGTCTACGAATCACTCCGATCTGACTGCTGGAGTTTACGAAGGCAATATGCTATTTTCAACATCTGTTTCATAATAGACGCGCAAGTGGTGATGATCTTTCTTCGCAAGTTCAAGCAACTTTTTCTCTCTAAGAGCAGTCTCTTTTAAAGATTGCGGCTAGTTATGGAGCGCCTGTGCTTTTTCGATCACTCTGATAATATTCTGTTAGTGCAAAATTACAATAACGATTATTACTTCGATAAATTATAATGTTGGTTAGAGCGATTGAGATGGGTTTGTTCATAATTGCTTGCCATGAATAATATCCGTTATATTATCTTTTTCTTTAGGTGGTTTCAAAGTTTGGGAAGGTGCCATAGATCTGTGCAATTACCTTGATTCGTCTGTGCAAGCAGAAGAAATTGCTGAAAAGTCCGTTCTGGAGGTAACGTCAGCATTTTGTATGGCTTATGGATTCATAGAGGGCTATAATGGGATGAGAGTAGAAGCCGAAAGGTTGGGGCTCGGTGTTCCTGGGAATTTTGGCTTAAATGGATAATTTTTGCGGTGCACTTGTTCTCAATTATATGAAGGACAGGCCCGTATTATATCCCAGCTTCGTATAATGTCACTTTAATCTTTCATAGTTCTCATTTTCTTTTGTAATGTTTCACAACAGATAACAGTGCATTTGCAATTGTAATTTAAAAACGTTGAATTTGGCGAGGCCGTGGCTCATTTCCAAAGTCAGGGCGGCGAGATTAAGGTTACTTCGACTCTTTTGTAGTCTTAGCGTCTAATTTTCTCTTGTTATTTATTCTGTTTTCAAAATACTGTAGATATTTTCAGCTAGGATGCGGCGCTGGGCTACCCGGTATATACGCTGCAAAGAAAAATGCAAAATTTGTGAGCTTCCAGGATTTCGTGAGTTTTATTTGATTGTTGCCTTTACTTAACAGCTTGTAAAGGATTCGTTCCTTACATTATGCTGCAAGAGGGAAACTGACCAAAGTTCACAATAATGAAAATATCTTGCGCAAATTTTCATTATTGGTATTGAAATAAGCGTTGATAAACAATCACCTAAAAGACGTTAAGTTTGATGAAGATGGTTATGTCTCAGAAATTATATTTATGTTTATATTTGATGAAATTTAATTGGACCATTGAGTACATTTTACATTGCTTGAAGAATCAATCGGTGCTCGATTGTTTTACGAGGACGAACGTCCAGCTGAATAGCGTCAACTTGGATCGCTGTCGTTTTGTCGCTGGTGATTGGGTCGACTGTTTACAGTCATTCGAAGGCCAAAAGTGAGTCCAAATATTTGCTCATTGGTTAACTTTATACTTTCTAGTCGACTGTTTTGCTTACTGTTAATTGAGTTTCAACATGAGTTTAGAAGCGTACTTCGTGGAGAAACTCTAGTTTCCCACGTTTTGCAAGTACAATTTACTGACACGGCTCATTTCAGATACGATATCGTATTGACTGCCGAAACGATATACTCTGAAGCATCGTTCACGAAACTTCACGATATTATTGACAGAACACTTGCGGACGACGGAATTGTGTTCGTGTTTTTATGCTCATTGACTGCACACTTACTGAAAGTCTGCTGTATAAAGTATATACGCTTTGGAACGCCCCATATCGGATAAGGGAATGAGTCGGCGGTTCTGGCATGTACCTCTAAAATGTAACAGCCTAAAATAAACAATATAGCGTAAAATTCTAAAATTGTTTTGATCGTGAATTTTATTTTGTCATAGTAAGTACGGTGAATGAGATTGAAAGCTTGACTCGCGGATTGGGCGGTGCGGACCAGCGCACCACGCGCACAACTTTCATAGCTCACTATAATTTAGACACGTAGAAACGCAGATGCACCATTTGAGTGTTTTAATTCTGGCTACCGTATGTACCCATTCCAAGTTTATACATTTACTTGCTCATTACCATTACCGTTTAAACCAAAGCATAATATGTTGCCTAAATTGATCCTTACGGTATACCGCGATAGCGCTCATAAGCAAATTTGTTGGCCGTTGTTCTTGATCCGAAGCAGAATTTCAGGCTAATCGCAGCGAAGCTCTACTACTTTGGGGTGGGTGGAAGCGTGCCGGCGTTCATGGATTTCGTCAAGAGGCAGGGTCGATTAAACGTGCAAGATGTGTGGACATCGGACACCGCCGTGCCTCGAAAGATTCTCAAACTGACCAGAATACGTTAATTTTTGAACTGAAAATTGTTCTCATATTCTACTTTATTCCATATCTCTTTTTATAAAATTTCTTATGAACGTTACCGATAGTTGCACTCTTTGCGTTACATTATTTAATGGCTCAGAAGTGTAACAAAAATGGCAAAAGAGGAGAATAAAGTTGAATGAAGTATCTTACAACTCAATCCTACCCATAGAATCCATCGACAAATGGTATACATGAGTTTGTGTCGATTTTTGAATTCTTTGAAAAGAACAGCTATATTCTTCCAGCTGCCAAGCGGTGTCCGTGTCTGCCTAGCTTTGCAAATTAAAATTTTGGACGTAAATTGGCTTATATTGTTGAAATGACGATCAGTGGGTAGCATTCGATTAAAAACTGAGTAAATTTACATTTCGAAATGAATACATACATTCAGTATTTCAATAAACGATATGATAATTGTGTGTATTTAAAACTTCAAGCGAAACAGTTGCCGCGCGACGCTTCGCACAGTCGAAGCTAGTGACATTGAAGTCACAGTGGATGACTGGTCATCATCAAGCACATTAAATGCGATCTCTCTATCCAGTTGCTCGTCTGTGATGATATCTCCTTGTTGAACATCTCTAAGAACGAACACTGATCGAACGGCCGGTGGCGGAAAGCCAGTATCAACGTCTACTTCGAGAGGGCGACGCGGAACAAATTTCTGATCACGCACTGCCCTCGCCTCCAAAACAGCATCTTTCCTGGCGAAAGAAGCCCTCTTTTCGACCAAGGCAATCAGGTATTTGCACTTGAAGGCGACTTCACATAACATCAACATGTCGATAACACCGTGCTCCATTTTCTTCAGTTCTTCTACCGTACGATACGCGTTCATCGGCAAGTTCTTGCTGCTGTAACGGATATTTTTAGGAGCATACGATTGTAGGGTATTTTTAGGAACATACAAGTGCGGGCTGTAACTGAAGCAGATTGAGCTTAGGTGCTCATCGAAACGCATGAAAATCGCTTTAGTTTCTTGATCTTTTTTCTTGTCTTTTTCTAGAATTGCTTTGAAAGTTTTTTCCACCATCTCTTGGCTGCAGATCGTAATATAGCTAGAAAGATAGAAAATTATGTAGAACGCGTCAAACATGATTCAGCGACGCACCTCTCATTAAACAGCTTGGTCATCATAGATGGGCATACATTTCGGTTAACTGGAGTATTGTTCACTCTCGGGCAATCGCGTTTTCTGTTGTAAAGAGATTCAGCTTTGTCGCGAATAATGTGAATCACGTGGTAGTACCATTGCCAGACAGAATGATTGAGCGGCGTCACGACACCATCAATGACACTGATGCATTTCTGAATCGAGATTAATAGTGAATGTTTGAAATAAGCAATTGGCAATAATTATGAAACAGTAGTAAGGCAGAGTGAACTATCACTAAATATCGCACACAAAACCAACCATCATTATTTGTCGTCCCCGTGGATTCACAATTTTGATTCTTTGAAACTACCATGATAGGACATCCCAGTCGGTCTTTGGTTCTTAATCACCTTGAAAGGTCCAAGAAAATAACAAAAAAAGAATATTTCCATTCGATTTAGCACTACAACGGTCTCCTTCTCAGCAGCACATTTAACGATCAACAGACATCGGAACATGCGAACGATTAATAGATGTACGTATGGTCACTCTGGTTCTCGAACAAAAACGTTACTTCCTAATAGTGTACGTAATGGTGCGCTAATTTCGAATATGGAATTACTTCACAGCACCCTATAATGTACAATTCGCAAATGCACTTACCGGCCCAAGAAAATATCTTCTTTTAACGACTACATGGTCCCTGACTGAATCGCGAAGCAATCGGTACTGTATTCGTTCGACTCCTTGCAATCTGGTGCGTGCTCCATAACCACCAAATAGGTATTCTTCGAATTTCGCAATCGCTCTGTCGCGGAATTCCCTTGGCAATCTTTTTATATCTATCAATAATGGCATGAAGAGCATGTATTGAAGAGTATTGATTTCCTCTTCGTGCAGCGGCCTGGCACCAGGGACGACGACGTGTAGATAGTTTTTGAGTAGCGCTTTGATTGCTCGCCAATTGACTCCTTCCTTATTCTTCACTTCTTCTTCAGGCTCGTTGCTGACCTTGGTAGGTAATGGGAGGGAATCGTTTATTCCGAAGTCCCATTCCTCTTGCTTATCGTTACTGTCCAACGTCCGCAAAATATCCCAGATGTATTCGCCCAGCCCTTTTTCCGTTGCAACGTCATTTTTGAAAACCAAAAATGGCTGCGATAGTGTTGTCATCTGAAAATTATTGTTACTGCTGGCCAAAAATCTAACTCTTAAATTCTTACCGGTATCGACAATACTTGCCCTCCTTGTTCGTTTAATTGCAAGCGCAGTACACATTTGGCTCGCAAATAACAGCGATTGTTGACATTGGGACATCTACCTGCCCGGTTTAATTTCTAGAAACGATTTGACAGTTGAAATATTATCAAACAAATTTTTTGTGACTTTTAAGAAAATCTGGACTGTGTATAGCTATGGCGCATCTTTTTTAGTTGTGGCTTGGATCGGGCATACAAAAAATCGCACTCTACAGAAGATTGTCTTGCCGAAAGATTGCAAACAAACAGAAATTATCGAGAACATCAGATTTCTCGCAAAGCGCCTTACTTCCCTAATATTCTTTGTTAAGATTACTGTATCATATTCAAACGAACCACGTCTTCGAACTGAGCTTGCAATGCCTTATGCTCGTCAATGTCATATTCCGACAAAGATTCTTCATCGTCCGTATCAAAAACTGCCCACCCGTTGTTGTCAATTTGATATTTATGCTGAATCGTCGATCTAGCTTCTTTCAGTTTAGAAAGCTTGCCGGCAGAAACACTGAAATATCCAGTTTAAGTGGAATATAAATACCTATGATGCAAGGCGCGAAATTCTCACATTTCCTCCGAATCCGCCTTTGGAACATCGTCGCTCGAAGACATGGCAGTAACAAAATCGACGGTGGCTTTGAAGCCGTGTACCTGATCTTCTCGGTCTCCCAGAGCTCGAATTCTGAAGATGGCTAATCCTGTCAATACATCTGACTACAACGCAATCTAGTTTGCAAATTACTATTTTCTCAAATGCATTGCATTGCATTCTGTGCAAACACATTATTAGTGCACTAACCTGATTTGGAACGTTGGATGTTTTTTATGGGCAAAGCGTTTTGCATTGTCATCTTTTCGAACTAGAGGAGCTCGGTCCACCATTATCATCTTTGCGTCATTTATCTGGGTCCCGTCAATTCTATTGGGATATTGATTCGTTGTTGTGCTGCAAACAAGCAGTTGAAGCAATATTATTTTACTCGACATTCATCACTCACTCTTGGTGGGATTGCAATATTCCTTGGTACATTTTATTAATCTTCATTTCCTCCTTACTACTTTTTTCATTCATGTGAATTTCAAGAGGAAATTCGATTATGGCTGAGCTGTAAGAGAACTATACAGATGGCATTTTTTACTCGACAATCATACTTACTCTTCGTATAACTGCACTATTTCTTTGTACAGCTTCTCTATGTCCATAGGCGTGATTGACATCCAGCAACTCCAGCGGCTTCTTAAACACTCGAAGAGATTGGAAGTATTTCGGTAACTGAAAGTCACTATTATTGATGAATAAAAGTGCGATGATGCTATTTTACTTTTTTGTCAGCTCAAGAGGATCCAGAGAACAGGGCGGAATGCCCAAAGAGGCACATCGTTGAATCTTCCTATTGATAAGATCCAATTCGTGTAAACTGGTACGAACCTTTCGCGCCAGTTCCATTTCTGCTTCAAACAGCTGCAACGAGCAAAATTTAAGACGTTCAAAATGAGCATGTTGCATGAATATGGTACAAAGATATGAACATAAGGAGCAAAAAGTGAGTTTGCGGGTGGTATGGCAGTGCGCAAGGCACTCTTATAATAACGCGTCAACTCTGTCTATATTTGACCGAACCCACTATTCACCTCGTACTCCAGTCAGTCCTATAGTGCGGCTTTATGAAGACAACACCAGGATCCCTCTACATTTATCGCACGGTGGTGCGTCATAATGGTGTTTACAATCTTTCTTGTAATCTATCCTTTATAATCTTACTACGATTATATTCACCGTAAAGTTGCTGACTTTTCTTAACCAACCTCTTTTGTGAGCACATATGGATTTTCGTCAATCGACTGGAACAGATCACTGAACGCTCGATCGAAATCAGCGCCATACTGTTTTACATGTTCTCGGTAAAATGCCATTATTTCAACTACGCAACAACAATGAACAAGAGCAGAGCAACGAGTGATAAGCAAACAGCTAGCGCAAACTGTTTGCATATGTGCAGTAAACCGAGCTCTGATAGCCGAGTTACTGAATCTTCTTATCATAGTCATATCGACGTCACTGAAGAGCTGCACCCACTCCACATTGCCCAGCGCGTAAACCAGTCAGCTTTACCGCAGTATTCTTAACTTTTCGACCACAACAATAATTAGTTTCTGTCAGGGACTTACAGAGGGCAGCGTTGAACGCCAACGCATGTCGCGGGAGAACAGAGGTTCTGATCTGCATGGCCGCCGTTGATAGAGGAAAGCAAATATTTACGCTAAAAATGAACTAGAGCTACGATATATTCCTCGTTATAGAGTGTAGGCAAATAATCGAGGGCATCATTTGTTCCATAATAATCCGTGAGTTGGGTCTCAAGAAGAAAACGCGATTTGTCACGCACAGATACGATTATTAACAGAGTTGAATACGAATCTGTTGAAGACTTTGAAGTCAGAGCAATTGTTTCAATTGAAATCTTAACGAAGCTTATACGATTTTCACCTTCGATTCCATAACATTCTGTTACAAATATCGAACATCGCAGCTTCTAAACGCGCCACTTGCAGGAGACAAATGTTGGGTCGAATTACGCTGCAGCGCTGTTCAACGACCCTTGCTACTTTTGTTCGATGTTGTCCGTCGTCGGCTCAAACCAACTCGTTCACCTATCGGACGCACACGTGCGGGGAACTGCGACGACATCATGCTGGTCAGTGTACAAATATGGTCGTTGCATAGGATTGTTAGTAAAATAGCACATGGCATTCGTAGTAGCGTTTCAAACTGTGTCATTCAGTTCAAATTGCGTAACATTTTGGTATAATAATGCAATTTTATTTCTAGTTTGTTCTTGCTTTATTCCCTGGCTAAATTGTGCATTTCATGGATAAACGTAGTGACCCAGTTTGAGTATAGATTTGAGGTTAATTACGCGCGGTTAGTAATCCGTTTCTGATTCGATCGATTTGCTCTCGCTCGCTTCTTCGCCTCGATTTCATCATGCCACTTCAAGATTGTTCCATATGCGATTTTAATTGTTCGACAGACTGAAACATTTATTCTATGTGTGTGCATGAGGAACAGTTTCAGTACGTAATATTTCAGGCGAAAAAGTAACCGTTTGTGGTTGGGTAGAATTCAATCGACTGAATCGGTTCGTGGTCATTCGTGACGCATACGGTCATGTGCAAGCATTTGTTCCTGACGGACAGGAGAGTATCTCCGCCGCCGTCAAGAACATCACCTACGAGTCGGTAGTGAAAGTGACGGGGACAGTCACCGAGCGTGCCGACAAGCACAAGAACCCTAAGATGGTCACCGGTGATGTGCAGGTAATCTTTGCTTCCCAATAGCTTGTTTTTTGATTGGCTTTGCGCCAACTTAAATAAGATAACCGATTCACGTGGTTTGATACCAGAATGACCTCATACCCATCGTAGTTTTGATTATTTTTACACGCAGAAACTCTGCTTACAAATTATATGCCGCAAATCCACCCTGCAAAGGATTTATTACTACTCAATTTAATGTTAATGCCAAGCATGTCGCATAAATTAAGTATTGTAGTTGCTCATAGACTGCACATTCGCATTAGCGAAAGATTTCGAAAGTGATGCATGGTCCAGATATTTCAGTTGTTGAATGGAATAATATCGACAGTTTAATATTTACATATTTCTGCATAGAATAGTAATTGAGAACGATTTCAGGTGGACATTGATTCGTTCGAGGTGGTCAATACTGCGCCGGCTACTCTACCGGTTTCCTTGCGAAAAGAGACGGAGGTCTCGTCGGATTCCGCTCTCAGGCTCAAATATAGATACCTCGATTTGCGAAAACCCCAAATGCAGCAGATTCTCAGGTAGTATTTCACTATGTGTTATCGATGTGAACAGCAGGCAATTGGAGTTTTCAGATTTCGTGCCAACTTGGTTCATAAGATGCGTCGATATTTGACGGAGGAAGCCAGTTTTGTTGAAGTAAGAACAATCTAATAATTAATTCTGGATTTTGTATATATGAAAGCATTTATTTTATTTTATTTAATAAAATAATATGTGACAGGCAGGGGTGTATTTGATGTGTTTAAAGACATCAGAAGATCGAGACCAGTATGGCTATTTCCCATTATCGTATCGCTGTTCTGGGTCGTGGTCTTGAGAGTCGTACTATTTCTGGTCGAATTCACTTCAACTTGTTGTCGACGTTGTGGTAGAAATTAATTCTACAATAATAAACCGAATCTGAGGAATAGGATAAATTCACCCTATAGTGTTTTTTCTCGGTTCTAGTTGCGCACATACCTTGCATACTATATAGCCGTATACGTGATATAGGTTCATAGTAGTGACAGACGATCATGTAACGATCACCAGAATTATGTAACTAAATATTTCATGTTTTTGAATTTTATTTTGTATTCAACATTATAGGTGGAGACGCCGACGTTATTTCGCCGCACGCCAGGCGGTGCGGCCGAATTCGTTGTTCCAGCGGGCAAACCGAACATCGGCCGTTTCTACTCTTTGCCTCAAAGTCCACAGCAATTCAAACAGCTGCTTATGGTCGGCGGACTCGATCGATACTTTCAGGTACAGTAGAAGTAGCATTTGTCGATAATTTGTATTATTTGATAGGATTGAACGGTCCCGCTGCCTATATTCTGTACAGGGCGCACACCGAGCGTATTGATTAGCCCATGTCGGTAATAACTCTCCGGCCTCATAGCTGAGTAATACTCTAAGACTGACTTTCACGGTACTTTTAACGCAAGTTTAACGGATGCCCATCTTTTATTTCGCGTTTTTAAGCAACGGTCGTAATTCGCGGCGCTTTATTTGGTTTCAGCATAAAATCTTAGTGTATATTTGCGAGTACTGACCACGGGACGAATGCGATTCGGCTTCGAGGCCCGCAGAAAATAGGTTAGGCGCGAACTTGAACACATCATCGGGCCTGGGCTGAATGGCGAACATGCCTGTGGGCCTAAACCATTTTGAAGCCTCGAAACCAATTGTGGGTCAGGCGGCGACAAGCCTATTTCTTTCACCATTCTATAGTGTTGAAATCTATGAGACATGGATCGAATTCGTTGTCCGTTTAACAACGTTTCGTTCCAAAATATATATCTCAGTCAATCATGGGGACATTTTTGTTCTTTATTCTGGCTTCGCTATTAATTTCATCATTTTTATATAGGTCGCTCGCTGTTATCGCGACGAAGGCAGCAAGTTGGATAGACAGCCGGAATTCACTCAGGTCGATTTGGAGTTATCGTTTACGAACCAAGAAGGCGTCATTGCTCTGATCGAGCAGCTCGTTTGCCAATCATGGCCAGACGAAATGGTACGCGTCGCTGTTTGACCTTTGCTTTATGAAAATTGCAATTCTTTAGACGTTTGATTGCGCACGAAAACTTAACAAAATACAAAAATAGTACATTTTGTGATTCTTTGATAAATTCGAAGAAGGGTTGTTAAAAATTTTCAGTTATTATATTTTATAGATCCGCCATAGGATGCCAAATAAGAGAGAATTGACCGACACGAATAGACACAAGCTATACGTCGCACTGTAGTAAATAGGAATGCTGTCTTGTGATCGTAATTTGACCTACTCTATATTATCATTGGCTGGAAGCTAGAAAGATATCATTAGCGCTTATAGGGGAAATTTTTCGATCAGTAACGAGCGTCGAGACCGAATACCGTAGAACGCCAAATTTAGCCTATCTTTAGCACGCAGCACGTCAAGGAAAGTCTCAGGAAAGACTGTTCTGCCGTTACTGAGTGAAAAGTGTTCCCTATAGAAGGGGCTTATTTTTGGTCGTTTCCAAATGCCAATATTGTTGAACGGATGTCTTTCTTGCAGGCTGAATTGCGACCTTCGGCGCCGTTTGAACGAATGACGTACGCCGACGCGATGCGACTGTACGGAGTTGACAAGCCCGACCTGCGCGTCAATTGGCAGATCGAGGACATCAGCGCGTCTCTCTCTTCGTTGAAAAAGGAGTCGAACGACGATTGGTGCGCCCGAGTAATCGTCGCCAAGGGTGCCGCCAAGTCGCTCTCGAGCAAATGGCGCAAAGAAGCTAAACGTCTCATAGGAATGAACAAATTCGCCCAGGTTGATCGTTCTTTGCTGTTGATTTGTAATATTTAAGCAGTCTTAAGAGTTTGATAGTTTTTCTGATCGAATTTTTGCTGCGCGCGCTCTTCGACAATATTTGAGGTATCTATTTGTGAAATGGGAGTTTTAAGCTCATTTTTTCTATTTGCCGCTGTCGGCCATCTAGTTTTAGGTTTGTGCTCATGCAAAAAACTGCGATGCAGTTGAAATAGAATAGTTGCAGTCTTTCGGAAATCAGTCAGAAGCTGTACTATCTGGGTTGTGCTGTACAATATAAAATGTTTTATTTTTCAGCCGTTTGCTGTTTGCACGCTAAAAGAAGACCCTTTATTCAAAGCAGCGCTTTCAAACCAAGACTTCCTTAGAGAAAAACTCAATCTTCAAGACGAAGATGCTGCTGTGATTTGGTATGTTACGTTTCTTTCAACAATTGTTATTTTTTGAATTTAATAGATCTTTATGTCTCAAATCTGATGCTATAACTGAATATTTGCTTTTATGCTCTTTAAATTTGAACCATAATGCACAAAATTGTCGAAAGTTGACTGAATTGCTCTCAGCAGCGTTCTAATTCATATATAGCCGTTTAGTTGAATAACGCTTACAGTTACATTAATGTTTGATACTTTTAATTTGTTTTGACAAACTGTTTTACGTCTCTCATATTAGTAGAATTGACTTATTCATTTTTCCTCGAAACTGCACCGCCTTCAAATATAATGAAAGTACGGGGCTGAGTCTTTTTCGTTTCAATAAGAAAATTTGATGCAGAACAAAAAGCAGCTGTTTAAATGCATTATTAAATGAAATCGAGCTTGTGATGTGCGGCAATTGGATTCTTTCTGTAGAATGCGTCAAGAGTGGAAAGAAAGAATGAATGGAACAACTGCACAAAAGAGATAATCGCACAAAATGATTCTATTTTCAGTTGGGGTACGCCAGCGGATGTGCAGAAGACTCTCGGACAACTGAGAACGCTTCTAATTGAAGCGACCGGAGTGCGCAATCAGAAGAAAATGGTCTTTCTATGGGTGGTCGATTTCCCCCTGTTTGATAGGGAAGAGGACGATCGGCTCGTCAGCGCTCATCACCCTTTCACTGCTCCGGCGCCTGGCCAAGAACGACTGTTATTCGATGGAAACCCCGAGGAGATTACAGGTCCGTTACTTGTTGCGATGTTCACTATTGATATTATATGGTGACCTATTTGAGCCATTCCATGTTGATTGTATACCAATGAGTCTCGACATCCCATAGTTAACCGACTCACCATCGGATGTTAACTGAATAAAGCATGACGCCTTCCTAGTCCTAAGCTTCTATTATCATTCTGTGTGCTTCAAACTCTTTGTATTTTAGCGCAGCACTACGACCTAGTTTTGAACGGCGTGGAGGTGGGCGGCGGTTCGATTCGAATCCACGACGCGGCGACGCAACGCCACGTGCTGAAGAACATCCTGCGCGAGGACAGCACCGAATTGGAACATCTGCTCGAGGCGCTGTCCCTCGGCGCGCCGCCCCACGGTGGGTTCGCTGTTGGACTCGACCGATACGTCGCTTTGCTGTTTGGACGCGGCGACTCGTCGGTCCCCATTAGAGACGTCATTGCTTTCCCAAAGAGCAAAGAGGGTCATGATGTTATGTGCGCCGCTCCAACTGCTCCAACCGATGAACAACTCGTTCGATACGGCATTCGATTGATTGAATCGTGATGTTGAACAATTAGTCAATTGTTTTTGCCATGGCCCCAAAGAGGAATTATGTTAAAGTTAAATTTTTGCACGAAACTATCCTAGAGGCGAATCAACAAAACTATATAGTGTCTTTGAGGTCCAAATCTGCTTCAATTGAACCCGAATAAGCACATAACTGATTATGTGCACATACGGTTATTAAAAGCTAACTCTAAAATTCAACAATAAAACTACTCTTGTAAAGCGTAAATGCTTAAATATTAATCGAAGTAGTTCAGTTAGTTGCCAGAAGAGCCTCAGGCACCAAATCGCATTACGTACATGCTAGTCAAACGGTACTGTTCGACCATAACTTTGCACCAAAAAATATTGAAATAGCTGCTTCGAAGCGCAACCGGCTTATCAATCCCTTCGTAATTAAAATATTGAATGGCCGATTGTTCTGGCACGAAAAAAGATGTAAGGTTAAGAAGGCGCCTTGAAAAATTGCTGTTTTTCCATCTCTAACATATATTGGTGCTA
>NIUQ01001969.1:0-25552 GCA_002796945.1 Plectus sambesii
CAGAATACGGAAATGCGCGAGCGCAAAATAACCTTGGAGGAATGTATCGAGATGGAAAAGGTGTTAATCAATCAGATGTTGAAGCTGTCAAATGGTACATAAAAGCAGCAGAGCAGGATTTTCCAGATGCTCAAAGTGCCCTTGGATGGATGTATGGTAATGGGCGCGGTGTTAATCAATCGTTTGAAGAAGCTGTCAAATGGTACAAAAAAGCCGCAGAACAAGGTTATGCCACTGCGCAAGATAATATGGGATTGAGTAATCGAGATGGAGAAGGCGTTTATCAATCAGATGAAGAAGCTGTTAAATGGTTCAGAAAAGCTGCTGAACAAGGGAATTCAAATGCGCAAGATCACCTTGGAGTGATGTATCGAGATGGGAAAGGCGTTAATCAATCAGATGAAGAAGCCGTGAAATTGTTCAAAAAAGCTGCAGAACAAGGGAATTCATATGGGCAAGATCACCTTGGGAGCATGTACGAGGATGGGAAAAACGTACCTCAATCAAATGAAGAAGCCATAAAATGGTACAGTAAAGCTGCAGAACAAGGGAATTCATATGGGCAACATCACCTTGGGAACATGTACAAGGATGGGAAAGGCGTACCCCATTCAGATGTAGAAGCTGTCAAATGGTACAAAAGAGCCGCAGAACAAGGGAATACAAGAGCGCTGGGTAGCCTTGGAGAAATGTTCGAAAGTGGGCGAGGCATTAATCAATCATATGAGGAAGCCATAAAATGGTACAGAAAAGCCGCAGAACTAGGAGACGCAGGGTCGCAGAATAATCTTGGAAACATTCATCTATTTGGGAAAGGTGCTAATCAATCTGATGTAGAAGCTGTCAAATGGTATAGAAAAGCCGCAGAACAAGGGAGTCCTGCTGCGCAATTTAACCTTGGAGGAATGTATCGAGATGGAAAAGGTGTTAATCAATCAGATACAGAAGCTGTCAAATGGTACAGAAAAGCAACAGAGCAGGAATTTGCAAATGCCCAAAGTAGTCTTGGATGGATGTATCAGGAAGGACGAGGTGTGCCTCAGTCAGATGAAGAAGCTGTCAATTGGTACAGAAAAGCTGCAGAACAAGGGCATGCTTTAGGCCAAAATAATCTTGGAGTGATGTATCAAGAGGGAAAAGGTGTTAATCAATCAGATGCAGAAGCTGTCAAATGGTTTAGAAAAGCTGCTGAACAAGGATATTCAAATTCACAAGATAACCTTGGAATAATGTATCTGGATGGGCGAGGTGTTCCTCAATCAAATGAAGAAGCCGTGAAATGGTTCAAAAAAGCTGCAGAACACGGAAACGGAACAAGCTGAAAGCCGAAATTACTTGATATGTTCGTATGGTAATCCAGGAAAGACATATTGAAATTGACGTAATTGAATCGTTGAGTAGAATATGATATGGCTATGTCTTTGACATTGCTTAGAAACAAAAACTGTTTTGCATTGCTTGTTTACCGCAAGTACTTATTGAACTGAAATTCCATTTTTAACTCTTACAATAGAAATCGGTAATACCGTGGTCGTTTATACCAGTAATTTCTGTCGGTCCCCCTAGTACCAAAAAAATCGAAATTTCGCTGTAGTTACAAGTGAGCACTTTTCTGAAGGCATGTTTTCAACACTAAAGTTTGTGTAAATAACTAGCCCAAACCAAGACTGCGATATTTCTATACGGGACCACTTATAGTGTAATAATTGCGAATATTGAGTTCCACTTATTCAAATAAACTTACTTTAACATTTAACAAGTGTGAACAACAAGATAATGCAATAAAAAAATTTTATACTTAGTTTAAACCGAGTAAAGATGCAAAGTAAATCGAATACTTGCTGCATGTGATCAGTGTAAATCACCATACAGTCATAAAATAAGGAAACTCATGTCATTTTTTCATTTCTTATAAGATTTCTCTAATTTTTTTTCACGTTTTTGCGCCAGTACTTACTATAGGACGAACCTATAGTTTCACATTAAACTTCTTAGACGAAAGCAACAAGGTATCAAATTGGCCCCGCAATATAAGACGTTGAAGTATATTTCCGAACGCTGCTCTAGTCCTACAACGAATATCTTTCCGAAACTTCGCTCACTTCAAGCTCCATTCAGTGGATGTTACCGGTCCAGAATTCGCCTTTGGGCTTTAAGCGGCAGTTAAGCGGCGTTTACAATGCTGCGACGTGAGACGGACAACGTACGACCTACGGTCTGCGACGTACGGCCTGCGACGTGCGACAAAATTTTGGTCGCAGAGGATGATTACAGTCGGCCGCACCGAACGGAGTCGCACCAGTACCGTAGTCTGTAACTCATAAATTCAATTCATATTTTAAAGTAAGCAGGTAACGTACACAATTGGCATGGTTACATACAGAATATATGATATTTTTTGCGCAAAACATCAGACATTCTGTAAGTAACTATGCCAATTGTGTACGTTACCTGCTTACTTTAAATAAAACTTGAATTTTATGAGTTACAGATTACGGTACTGGTGCGACTCACTTCCGTGCGGCCGACTGTACTGGCCCAGTGCGTGGCTTGGCCGCACATTCGATTCGTAGACGTCCCACCGCTGAGTGGTCGCGTGGCGTACAAACTGCACATAGAGCTGATTCAAACTCTCCACCAGCTTTGCCGACAACACCAAGTTACCTTCACGGATGGTCTCCCCAGCTTCCAGCGGGGTTCGTCCTTTCACCCCTTTTACTTCTCTGATGGGCAGCTGAATGTCTTTGGTGTAGATCTTGTTCTGATGTATCTTTGTGAACGCCGCTTGCTGCCTGTTCCGTCAATGGATGATCGGCACGTCGAGCAGCGATTCGCCACCTTTCTTGCAATGTGTCCCTTGTTTTGGAGCCTTTTGGGCCAGCCTCTAATGCTGCGAGATGCCAGTGTTGGTTCCAATGTTAAGTAGGTTACCCAAGCCATCACTGAAGGGGGAGATGTGAAACGAAATTCGCGCCGAGCATTAGTACCGTAGCTAATGTGTCTGATGACATTGCGCAACTTCTGGGATTGCTCAATGGGCCCGTGTATATGTCAGTGTATGTATACGTGTGTATCCTGTGCGGTCGTCTCACTAAATAATGTGCGTGCGTTAACGTGTGGCTCCAGTGTCTTCGAATAAAGATATACTGAAACCCGAGTTCCGCGTTACGCCTACACGAAAATTTTTCCTTCACTTTCTATCTTTTTATTATACATCGTCACTGCTCAGTATTAATGACAAATAAAATTGTTATTTCCTGATCAGTTTAAAATTATTGCAAAGTTTTGAAGGATTTACTGAAAAAAATGCATGATGAAGATTTTTGGCTCATTGAAAAGACAATCGACATGGGCACTAGTTATGTCACTGTTGAGCTGAAGGGTTGGTTGAAGGAGATGGATGGCATGTACTTTGAATTTTTCAAATGAAAAACAACGAATCGATTTCTGGTAGTTCTTTCATTGAAACATTGCGACTGCTGTGCACCAACTAACACTTATCCAATATCGGATCAATATTGTTGAGTACTGAGCAATTAAGATCGTCTGCAGTAAAATATTTCGTGTTAGTTTCTGCCACACGCGCATCATGCCACACGCACATCATGCCACACACATATCACACCACGCACACATCTTAATCATTACGATTCACGGCAATAACCTATTAAAATCAAAACAAGCCCATTTATTCTATCTACGAACACAGTAACAGTAACATTACAACGATTAGCAAATGAGTGCATTGAAAAATCAATGTAGGACAGGCGGTAATTCAATTGTATATTGCGAATTGTACAGGGTGCGTGTAAAATCCCTTTCTTTTGAATTTTGCTCATAACTAACCTAATTTTTGATCAGATAGGCTGAAACTTGGAATGCCTGTACTTCACATTAGGGTACATTCCTCCTAAAAAATTGACCTAAATCGGTTTAGTTTTTGAATCAGGAATGAGACTGATAATCCAAATAATAGACCGCTTAGCAGCGGCTGAGGGATCAGCGGAGCTTTGTTCGAAGGAGTGGTCGCTGGTCGCACCGCCAATATTGCTGTTTTCGTGGTTGTCGGCTTTTATGATTGATGTGTTTTCTACTCTTGCCGCTTTGGTAGGCGCATTTGAGATTGTCGGTTTTTTAGAGATTTTTACTACCTTGTATTGTACCTCCATAATTAATCGTATACGAATTTCAATTTATGTTGGATATAAGCTTATCTTTTTGCTGGCGCTTTTCTAATCCACTTAGCGGCTTCTGCGTCTGATTGTGGAACGCCTCTGCCATCTCGATACATAACTCCCAGGTTATATTGCGCTAATGCATTCCCTTGTTCTGCGGCTTTTCTAAACCATTTGACAGCTTCTTCATCAGACTGAGGCACGCCTAGTCCATTCTTGTACATCCATCCAAGATTATTTTGCGCACCTGCCTTCCCTTGTTCTACTGCTTTTCTGTACAATTTTACAGCTTCTTCATCAGACTGAGGCACGCCTCGTCCTTTCGCATACATGAATCCAAGATTATCTTGCGCAAATCCATCTCCTTGTTCTACGGCTTTTCTGAATAATTTAACTGCTTCCGTATCTGACTGAGGCACGCCACGCCCATCCCGATACATTGCTCCAAGGTTATTTTGCGCATTTGCATACCCTTGTTCTGCAGCTTTTCTGTACCATTTGACGGCTTCTTCATCCGATTGATTAACGCCTCGCCCTTTTTGAAACATCACTCCAAGATTATCTTCCGCGAGTGCATTTCCTTGTTCTGCAGCTTTTCTGTACCATTTCACAGCTTCTTCATCCGATTGTATAACGCCCTGTCCCTTGTCATACATGGTTCCAAGGTTATTTTGCGCATCTGCATTTCCTTGTTCTGCAGCTTTTCTGTACCATTTGACAGCTTCTTCGTATGATTGATTAACGCCTTGTCCCCTCTCATACATTAATTTAAGCTGAAATTGGGCCTCAGGATTTCCTTCTTCAGCGAAGGTTTTGTTTTTATTGAGCAGTTGAGAAACTACCGGAAAGCCTGAAAAAAGGATCGATGTAAAGACAATAACTTCCTATTCAATTTCCTTAAGAAAGCTTGATATTAAAATATATAGTAAATCCTTGCCATATATAACACACTGTGGCCAAAAATCAGTTGTAGCTAAAAAAATTGATTGTGTGTTAAAAAATGTCCATGAATTGCAGTATTATCTGAGAAATTCACTCTGAAAATCAAAATGAAAGATCATAACTATAGTGTCGACCAGCTTTGGGCTAAATTTCAAAACCATTTCTATGCAAATTTCACTACTCCTAAGGCGTTCTTGGAAAGCCCAGCATTAGTTTAGCAAACATGGAGACTCTTTGGCTGAGAGCAACTGAATAAAGGTTATTGTAATAAACTAAAAATAATAAGAGCTTCAATAATTCGATCTTCCTTTTCTGCATAAATTTAATCGCAGCATTAAATTACAAAGATGCGGTGATTTTTAAGTGCTCAATATATTCTATAAAATGCTAGCTGGAAACAGCGACTCATGGATACACTTTCGTAAACTTGAAGTTTAAATTTTCTGCAATGCTTCGCCGGGATAATTTAAGAAATTTTGACGCCATTTGCGGTAGTAACAGACTAAAATGTCCGACAGTGACTATTTTAGGCAAATTCTGAAAACACTTTGCAAACTGTGCAAAACAAAGTTCATACTTGGAAAAATTATATCGAAAATGCCTTATTAACATATGAATGATACTGTTTCTTAAAAACACTGATAAACAATAAAAACCTATCATCGTTGAGAAAGGATTCGAGTGAATGTCAGTTCCGTTCCTTCTCTGATAACTGGATCGAAGTTCTCAGCTTTACTTAGCTAATCTTTTCGTTATTAATAAAAGATATGCCATACTTGAGTCTGTGATGGACGTGACGTTTTTCGTCTCAGGAAGCAATGTAAAACGCAGAATGAGACCCAATGCTGTTAGCACCGCTATCAATACGACAGCTGAAAATCCAACGCCAAGAATAATTCGGCGTTTAATTATTTTTCGTCTCTTTATTTTGTGACTCTCAATTTTTTGGTTTTCTTTTGAAGACAGCGCAGAGCTATCTATTTCTAACTGCGTGAAAGCAAGAGTTTTCGATGTTTTTTCATTTGCATCTTCATCATCAAAGCGAAACAGAGAGCACTCCGATGCATCATGGGGCACTTTCTCTTTGAACAGCATCTAAAAGTAAATTTATTGATGATTCCATTTGTAAAATAAACTAAAGATAGGAATCATGTTACTAATTGCATCAGAAGTGAATATTTATGCTAAGAGGTGAAGGTCTGAAAAGGAACGAATTTTATTTACTTATTGCACCCCAAATCTTGATGCAATCTTATAATTTCAGTTTCCCCATGCTGTATTTTCATAAACTAATGTTCGTTGGTATACAAGGTACATTCGTTAACATCGTTTGTTCCCTACAATTTTTTCTCAAACGGCATCAGTCATTTTAACCCCTGACAAAGTATCCGCAGCTGAAAAGAAATGAAAATAATGAAAATAATGGTCAATGAAATATTCACTAGCATCACTTTCTTACATTTGGACACGACTGCATCAACTCTTGCCTAATGACTTTTCTGCATATTTCAAATGATGGTCGTCGCTTTGGTTCTGAATCCCATAATCTTGAAAGAAGGCTGTCTCTGAAATCAGTATAACGTTATGGAGCATAAGACGAATGAATATAACAGTGACATGGCCAATACATCAATCAGGAAACTACTATCTCACTACTATAATCAGACGGATTTCTTTTTAAATAACAATTGCAGACTTTTTGGTAGGGCGAAAAGATAATCAAGTTATTCAAGTAGTTTAAGATCAGGGATGAGGATGGGGCAGCCCCCTCCCCCTTTCGCAATTCATCCCTCTCCACTTCACTGATCAATTCTACATTTATACTTGTATGAGACCTAAGCCTTTTCCCTAAATAGCAATACATAAGAACTTACATTTGCTGTGGGACATAATTTGGGATTGAAAGACGGCAGCCAGACGACAAATGTTCTTTTAAAAACTCATAAAAAGATACATTATTTTCATCATTGTCAAATTCCATGGAGTATGGCTGCTGTTCAGCAAATGTAAACAACTCCCAGACGACAACGCCGAATGACCAATATTCAGAAGTAAGCGAAAAGCGACCGGATTTCAGCGATTCAGGAGCAATGTATCGAATCGGAAGAGCAGTTTCCTTGTTCCCAATATAGTATGCATCATCAATCTCCTTCAGTTTCCTTGATAGCCCGAAATCAGCAACTTTCAGAGTGTAATCCAACTTGAGAAGAACATTACGAACGGCAATATCTCGATGTATAACCTAAATCATCAAAGCCATATATCTGTACCAGATGCGGAGCTCGAACTGAACACCGAAAAGCAATGAATATCAAGGTCGCTTACATTCATAGCCACCAAAAATTGCATTGCTCTTGCAATTTGCAGTGCGAACCACAATAAATCGCTCGTTGTGATCAAGCCCTTCTCTCGTCGAGATTGATAATTGTCTCCCCAGTCCGAATCGCGCTGAATCTAAAAACAGTTAAAACTAAGTTATTCACGAATTATTCACTATTATAATATGATGTCAAAGGATCGCGTTTGTGGCAATACTTAACATAGCCAATTTAAACTGGCCACCTTCTCGAGCTTATTTCAAATAAAAAGAAATCGATTTGATTCGGAAAGTGTCAAATTCCAACTGGAAATGGTATATAACATAAATTTGCCCTACTCATCGAAAATAAGATTTGTGTTAACAGAGAAAAAGAAATCCTGTTGTGTTGTACAGCTTGCACTCGACCAAATATAAGTAGTCTAACACAAAATTTATGAAAGGGAGGTATGCCAAGGTTTTCGGGTATTCAATATCTTATTGGGTGGGTTTCATATCGCGTACTTTAGCTTAAGTCGTACTTAACGCAACGATAAAGGATAGGCCTTAAATAGAACTTTAGCTAAAGTACGCGATATGAAACCGGTCCAATATCTTATATTAAAGCCATTATTTGGCGTATTGCTTCCCTTTGAAGTGCCAGCTCGCTCACTTGGCATTGCTTTAGTATCTCCCATTTGCTTGAAGCAGAAATTATGATTTTACCGTTTTCGCTGCGAAAGGGCCTCTTTACGAACCAAAATTTGTTAATGCCATCGTTTCATAGTGGGAAAACTGTAATATGCATAGCGGCTCAGGTTTCAGTAATAGAATCCAATCATACTGAATCAATATAATGTAATTTTACGCAAGAGAACCGTTAATTTCAGTCTCACACGTCGGTTTCGTTTCTCAAAGCTGAATTTGTCCCGTTTCATACCTTCCAAACTTGCTCTTTTTCGTTTCCATCGAAAACAAGTTCATTCTCAAACTTCCCGTTCTTCCATTTCTTTTGAAGAAAACGATCCAGGCTTCCGCGTTCGCAATATTCAGTCAAGAGAGAAAAGTCGGTTCTAATAGTCGTGATGGCTCCAAGTAGTTTGAGGACATTTTCATGTCCGCCCGTAGACGAAGACTGAAGATGAGCAAATATGCTTAGCTCGTCTCTGAGCGCCTCTCTCTGACGTTTGAGAATAGCTGCACTTTCCACCGCATTCATTGAACCTGTGTCCATATGTGGTTTTTTGACTGCCACTGGAATACTTTCATTTGGCAAAGACAATATACCCATGTAGACATCACTAAAGTAACCTTTCCCAATAACCTGAAAAATGAGGTTCGTTGAGGACGTTTCACCGGTTAGTTCTTCCCTCATCCACCGATCAAAGCAAATTTGTTGTAAAATGAAGTTGGTTTGAAAAGTGAATAAAATCTTTGCTGTTAAAGCCAATTTTAGAATAGAATGATTTAATTTAAAGTAATTTGGAGGAAACAATTACCGTAATTATTTTAATATTACGACATGTCGTACTATTTTTCGATCCCTCTCTATCCTGTCGTACTCTTAGAATAAATACGGTAAGAGCAACAAGGAGAACAGGAAAAGGGCAAAATAAATGATAGTGAACTGTTTCTCACCAATCTTGTTACACAATAATACCTATTGCATTGTTTCATGTATTATATGGAATTAAGCGTTTTCGTCTGAGCATTCAATGCATCTTAAAAGTAAAAATAATTACCTTTATAATAATTAATGTGTTAGGATCTATTTCAAAATTTTCACCGATGGCTTCGTACGACAGTTTATTTTGAACAGACGCATCACTATTCAGATATGCATGGTAATCACTGGGTAAATTTTCATTAGGGTTCATGTATTCTTCTTTCTTTTCGTTGTCATCAATTGAGCACTCGCTATACTCTTCATTCATTTCGCGCAAGGTGAAAAAATGATGAAGATAGCAAAATTTCGACAGCTACAAGGATGGAGGGCAACTGTATGTTTCCGCTCTATGGAAGCTCAATCGTGCCGTCACCAGCTCGCCTAATCAGTAAACGTGTTTAGCAAAGTTTTCAAGCTACCTTTGTAAATAAAAAACTTGTTTCGAAAAGTGAAAAGTACCACCCGGCTGCATCTGTAGTTGTACAGCAGTGTTCTCCTTTCAGTGTATACACGGGACGAATCAGGCACCATCATACGTACAAAATGAATAGAAAGCAAGATGGACTTTTAAACGATGAGGAAAATAATGATGTATGAATTCGGTATTATTATTCGCAATCGCAAACTACTCAACAATAACGATGTTTTCTACACAAGCGCAATGCTCTGTGCTACAGAAGTTTCTCAAAAATATGCCTCGGAGCTTATTTGAATCCTGCTAAATAATTTGCCCCGAGGCGAAATTTTTAAGTGAAAAGTATTCGTTCGACAGAACAAAACAGTCCCTTTAGTGTAAACTTTTCTCAAAAGTAAACTTTCGGGGTGTTATTCGATGTGCTTTCCTGATGAAAATGCTTTCGAAAATTCCGCTTACAAGTATAAGTATTGGTCATCTTTACTGAATTTTAATTAATCTTAATTTGAGAATATTTTTAATGAATGAGAGTGCGTGTGTTTCAAATTAGGCGGTAATATTTTCTTTTTCAATTCGATTCTGTCGCTCGAAAAGTGAATGTTTACTGTCATCACTACAACGTTGTGAGAAACAACATACTCCTTTCTCCAACGTCCCTTATTTCTTTTCATTGCTTACAGACGCGCAAATCGTTATTGAAGTAAGGACTCAATTTCATTTCTCTAGGCCAAAAGAAAGATTTATTTTCGTGAACAGCTGTGCCGTCTACTCACTTTAGTAATACCGAAACCGCCTCATATCCTGGTATCCCCTCTGCACTCTATGGGTTTCATATTCGCTCGGAAGTTAAATGGAGATAAAATAAAATTTGGTCAATCGGGGTTGATCACACCAGCTAAACACACCATTCAAGCGCCTTTCAAAATTATAATGTGAGTGAAGGTTTACGCTGCGCGGTTTGCCAAGCATGTCTCGGAGCGACTACCCTGCGGCGGTAGTTTTCAAATTTGAAATTATGTCGAAGTGTCCGTAACGTTGTCAAATTGTACAAGCAAAGTTGACGAATCTGCCAATGTTTGAGTGTAAGCAGAAAGTAACTGTTTAAAGTTATTCACTGACCGTACAGACCGAAACAAAGCGATGTACCAGAATTTGAGACGACCGGGTTAGTGCTATTGGGTTCTTTGACTCAACGAAATATTTGTATCGTTTTGTTGCAAGCATGATGTAGCGTTATATATCAATATCATTAAAACATGCGCAGTTGCAATGTCAGATTTTGATTGCCAGGGTGCATTATCTGATCGAGGATCTAGCTAATTGATTATGACGATTAAAACGATATAGAAGTGGGCATTTTCGTAGTTCATTTCAGAAGATCGAAAGTCGGCGCCATCGTCGTCGCCGACGACGGACGATGTGACACCAACAAAGCGGAAAGAATTGCGACAGTTGATGGCGACGCCGCAGTCAACGGGAGTGCTGTTGCTTGGGACCGCTGCGGGACATACTGGCAAAAATAGAGCAATCAAACGACGCAAAACTGAGCTTGATTGTACGCCGTTTCGCCCGAATAAAGGAAGCACAACCATTCAGGCATTCATTATATAAGGATGTTAATATTCAAAGCGATTACAGTTGTTTTAGGTGGCGTTGCGCATTCGTCCGTTTGGTGACAGAGAGTTAAGGGCTGAAGAAAACGAATCGAAAATAATTTCTATCTCGAAAGATAAGAAGACGGCGAATGTATTGGCTCATGCGCAACAGAAATCGGTACAATTTTCGTTTCCGAATAATACGACACTAAAGTTTAGTCCAAGGGTGAATTGCTTTACATGAATGTTTTCGAACAATGTTTAATTTTGTAATGGGCTTGTTATCGAATTTCCTCTCATTAAACGCATGGGATATATGGAGAACGCTATTATTCCAAAGGAAAGCTGCACTTTTGATTATCAGCCATGGTACAGCTGTAATATTTATACTGGACTCCAACGTTGCATGGTCATGTTTTCGGGAAAGAATATAGTTGCGAAACGGAATCCTTTAGATTTCATTCGACTTTGCGGCGATTTTCGACGCGAGCGCCTCTCAGGAAGAAGTCTATTCAGAGATAGGAAAGCCCCACGTGAACGCGCTGTTGGATGGCTACAACTGTTGTATTCTTGCATATGGCCAAACGGGATCGGGCAAAACTTTCAGGTAATTTATCAATTAAAAATAGATTATTATTGTCTGCATGTCTTTTCGTCTTTATTTGACGATTCGCCTTCAATTTTCGTTCTCTATTGACCGCTTTTTAGCGTTTCTGGAACAAACGATCAACCTGGCATTCTTCCTCGTTTTTGCCACGATTTATTCAGCGTTATCGATGAAGAAATTAGTGCAGGGAGTGCTTTCCTGGAAATGTCATTCTTCGAAATATACCAGGACAAGGTAAAATGTTTTTTCTGGAATCTTCCATTAGTAAGAATGAAATGACTGAATTAGGCGAATCGCTTCCAAAGTTTATTTTATTCTATTATAAACTACATGAATAAATCAAGAATTGATTAAAATGATTGGCAAAAACGACGCTTTGAGGAGCTTATTTGAGTATACTATGGTTATCCTTTATATCGCTAAATAGAAGATTGGGCTATTTTGACTGCTATAACGGATTCGCCTTTAAAAGCGATGTTTGCCTTGTACAAAACATAGGATGCCGAAAGTTTGGCACCAGCTAAATCCGACTTCTATACGAGAATTACTGTTATAAACGATACTGCTAAATACGATTTTTACCGTTCTTGGATGTGTGAGACATGTGATTTTCCTTCAGATATACGATTTGTTAGTGGACAAGGGAGAAAGAAACGCACTGCGGGTGCGTGGTGGGGATCAGCAGACAGGAGCGTACGTGGAAGGATTGATGCGCTGTACGGTGCAAAGTATATCAGAATTGGAAAAGCATCGCAAGGCCGGAGTGAAGCGGCGCGCGACGGCCGCCACGGCGATGAATGACCGAAGTTCTCGATCCCACGCCCTCGTGCTCCTTCGCCTCACGCGTGTTGTTGACGAAGTCGTCGGCGACGAACAGAAATCTTTCAAGCGCACTGGCACCGCTTACATCGTCGACCTTGCCGGGTCTGAACGCTCTCAAGCTGATTCTGAAAATGAGCGATTCCAGGTATTTTTTTAGCTTTTCTGTCCAGCTCGCTATTTTCAAACGATACCTTCGCGCTTAACTTCTTTCTGCTTCTTTTTTTCTGTGCTTCCCGTTTTTGAGAGTGATTCTTGAATGGCATTTGCAAAAGCGGTCTCTAATAATCTTCAACTCCACCCATTCCCGTAATTTGTCCCTGATGGAAGGAAATTTTTTGTACCAAAGTAATAATATTGTAGGGAAGGATTCGTGTGAAAATCGGATAGCTTGAAATAAAAACTGAGCATAATACGTAAAAAATTATGAAGAAAAATGCAAATATAATTGTTATGAATCAAAATAACAAGCGTGCTATTGCAGGAGACAGTGGCGATCAATTCCTCCTTGTCGGTACTGCACAGAGTGATCTTCTCGAAGGTGTCGAGCGTGGGAAACTTTGCCTCGTACCGCGACTCTCCACTGACATTCCTGCTAAAAGACTGTTTGGGGGGCAACTCGCGCACGACGCTGTTGGCCACAGTGAGCCCGTGCGTGGCGCAGCGCGCCGAAACGGTCAGCACGATGCGGTTCGCTTCCCAGGCGGCCGCCGTCACGCTGCGACCCACTGTCAACGAAGACCCCATGATCGCAACTATCAGAGGTTACTTTACTCTCTTTCTTTCTACTTTTTTCCTATATTCTCTTTCCTATTATACCGTCATTCAGCATAATTCACCACTCTTGTATTTTATTTTTCGTAAACTTTGCATTTTATTTCGTCATCTCTGCATTCATTTAGATCGCTGTTTTAACAATCTGTAAGGAAAAGATTACGAATTATAATGCAAGAGTGATGAATAGAATGCACGGGATACGAGTAATGACGACTAGCGGTGTATCTCTTTCTCGATTATCTCCACTAGATTGCGTTGCTTTCAGAGCTCCGCGCTGAGAATGAACGTCTTCGACAGCAGATGGAAGGCCGCCCTCCTAACGCGAACACTCCTGACGTTGTCATCACTCCTGCGTACGCGTATTTTCTCTACTTATATAGTTTATCGTCTCATTGACTATATCTGAAAATCATAGCCAGAATAATGCAGCGGTCAGAAAATACTCGTAACCCGAACTGAGTTGTACATATAACATAGTTATCTTCGTAAATTTTAGCTTACCATTCTCGTTTAGTATGATCTTTTTTCTTCAGAGAACCTGAACCAAACGACAGCAATTTTCTGGCGGATGATGACGATGGCAGACGACTTGTCGACCAGGATCGTCCCCAGCCGCCATCCTTGCTTCAGCTGTCGCCCGATTCCGCCCTCTCCATCTGGACGCCCCTCACTTCACCAACCTCACTCAATGTGATGAACAAAGGTTCGTTTGTTTTGCCTTACGGCTCTTGTTTATGCCCGAATTGAAGGATGTCGGAACCGGAATATCTTTTACTTTTCGCCTCTCATCTTCTCTGATGGATAATTTGCCTTTGTACGTTAAAAAAACATTGCGAATAGTCAGGCTGGTGTACAGTAAATACTTTTTATCGGGTAGAATAGAAAGGTAATAAAAAAGCGTAATTTCCTCTATTAATATAATGTATATGGTGTCTCTGTTTTGTAGAGGGCGCCGCGCGAATTGTCTCGTCCGACAGCAACTCTTGGCAGCTAGAAGCCCTCGCCGACGACGTAGTTTTTCTGAACGGGACGCTAATGGTTGCGAATGAAACGCGACTACTCTCTCACGTAAGCCATAATTCCATTCCTCACTGACGATTTCAGAGTGAAAATAGTCCTTCTTTTGATTACTGTACCTGTTTAATGAACTTGCCATGATTTAGGGTGATCGGATTGTCCTCAGCGGATTGGTGTTCTTGCTCGTTTGGCTGCAGGACGACGATTCGCTGCTAAAGAAGCAGCTGTACGAATCTGCCAAGCTCGAATATATGGAAGCGTGGTTCCCAATGTAAGCATTTCTTTGTCGAACTGCAGGGAATTATTTTCATTTTGTCTCGCTGCTTGATCGAGCAAGTCTTTTAAGAATGAATCTGTGGTCTTCGTTAGGGTTTTAAGGCTCTAATGGCTCGGTCAAAATTATAGGAGAAGAACAACACATTTACATTGGAGACTCGTGGATTCCTACAGACGGATATCGCGCCTTAGGATACATGAGAGTTCGCATGATACGTAATTAAATTACACTTTGCGCTCTAACAATTGTAAATAGTTGTTAAGAGATGTTTGTGCGTTCTATGCCATTGACAACGCATAAAGTATCTTTCATATCTAATAGTTACTCAAATAAGCCCATTAGAGGCTGGAGTAGTTTAAAATATTGTTCACAGCTATTGTTTAAGATTGTCGAATCGAATGGAGAAAGAGGCGGGCGAGCGGCTAGAGAAGGAGAAGAAGGATCTGGAATTGGAGCTGACCAATCAGATTGCTTCGCAAAAAGCCGAGCAGGAACGTATTGAAGAGCAATTGAAACAACTCACCTCTGCTCAAATCCACAACGTCATTGAGCATAAAGTACGAATCGTTATTTCACGCAAAAATTTCATGCGGCGTCTGTATGTTTGCAGTTTTTTATATAGTAAAGGACAAGGTGATGCCTGAATTGGGCAAATTGCTTCGTGTTCATAGCTCATTCGAATATTTCAAATATGCATTGCACATATGTTAATATTTATTTTATAATATTTGTTGTAGGTTAAAATTAAGAATTGATTATGATTCTTGGCGAAAAATAATGGCTCACTATGAAAAAGTGACACCCTGAGAAGCTAATCATGGCTGCCTACCGTTTGTAGTTCGCCCTCATGTAACTGCTTGACGAATTTCAACTGTAGCTTATATAGCGGGTTAGTGGAGCAAAGGACTTTTAGGCGAAGCTGGAACGTCTGCAGCGCGAGCGTGACGAGGCGCTGAACGCCGTGCGCGACGCTGAAGAGTTCCGTCAACGGATGGAGTCGACGCTGAGCGAACAGCGAGCCCAACTCGACGTCGCCAGCCGCAACAATCGCCGCAAGAGCAAACGTCGCTCCCTCATCGACCTCGAGTCTGCTGTCCACACCGCCAATAATATTCTCCAGCAGATTGGGAAAGACCGAGCGGTACGCTGATTGGATAACATGGTCTCAGCCTTTTGACCGCATGTCGTTTAGACGACTTTTTGGCTCATGCCGCATAGCGTCGGCGAGAACGACGACGACCCGATCAACTATGTCGTTCGGCAACAGCAGAACAGCAAGCACGGTATTTTCTTCTTCCTTGTTTTCCTATTTTGTACTACTTCTGTTCTGCTGCTACATAGTTGTCAATTTTATGTGTTTCGCATGCTTTCAAAGCCAACTGCAGTCATTTCTTATTGTAGGGAACATACCGTTGATTGGTGTAAGCTGTCTTTAACAAGGCTGCTTAACGGTTTATTAGTTAGATATAAAATGGACCATTTTCATAGATATTAATTGCGATCAGCTTGCCATGTGCAACTAAAAATAATATACCATATAGTCCCCGGAGTTCACCTTTAAAATTAGAATATTTCGTAAAGCAATAGGGAAAGAATCAATTATGCATTGTTGCTAACCATATGACAATTGTGCGTACACGACGATTTTGCCATTACAGTAGAATTCGTTTATACTGGTAATTTTGGCTGACCTCCTAGTGCCTCAATAAACGAATTTTACTGTATGTTCAACGACTTTGACATTTCTATCAGGGATGAGTGCCGACTTGACCGCCGAGCAGTTCATGAAGCGGTACAACCGTTTGGTGGAGCTGTACACGAATCCCGTGTCGACGAATGAAAGCGACTACGAGACTCTGCTCTTCGATAACCGACTGCCCTGGCGCAGTAAGACCGCCGGACGTCTATCCAACCTCTTCACTACCGCAATGTTCGTTGATTCTTAAGATTCTTGTGGATTATAGTCGATGAGCGTTAACTTTTCGTATTGCTAACCAATCACCGTGCGCGGCCACTACAGTACTCATTGTCTTACTTGTATCGCGCGTCCACCCTGTTAGGTGGCTTAGCTTCGATTTGTTTTCTGGGACCTATTTCATAAAATTAATGTAAAATTAGAAATTTCCATACATATTTGTATTTACATTAGTCTTATGAATTCCTTTTGTTGACCCTTCTATTCGAAATCGGAACAGACCTCTCACTTTACTTACTCCCCCATACGCATCATAATTCCAGTATATTCTTGACAACTTTCTTCATTCAGATGCAACGCGATGAAGCAAACAGCCAAAGCCCGGGGCAGCTCAATTGGCCAACTTCGCCGCTCTCTGATCGGCGGACCGACCAATGACGCCAGGCGCAGCTCTCTAAGCCGATTCTTTAGTACTTTCTCTCATTTCCCACTGTTTGCAGTAAATAGAGCCATCTTTTCAGCATCGCTGAAGGAGGAAGACGAAACAGAAGAGATCGGCGAGATGATTTCCTTCTCGGAACAGCAATGCCACTCGTGGGCGCGATCAACTCTTCCCGACTCGAAGCGTTTCGGCAGTAAGTGCGCTCATTGACCTCACAAACTGATCACACAAATTGACCACAAATGTCCAAAAAGACTGACCACAAATGACCACACCAACTTTCACATCGAATGCATTTTTTAGATGCACAGTCGCGTCCAAAGCTATTATTTGACTCTATCGTGGAGTTGTTGGGACTGGTGGACAACTTGCGCGCCGTCGAAAAGCAGACGCTACACGGGCTGCCGAAGGTGTCCGTGCTGGCGGCTTCGTCGAGGGCGGTCGGTCGCTTGGATGTCCTCGTCACGCCCGTCATGCTTGTTCGGCCTGGCGATGACGAATGTCTCGAAATCGTCGCGCTTCGGGTTGGTATCAATATTCATCTCCATTTTACACGGCGTACTCGGCTTGCATACATGAACACTGCCGCCACACGAGGGGACGAGTGGGAGGTGTTTGTCGACAATACTTTATTCGGAGACCGTGAAGCAACAATATAACCGGGTTGGATAAGCTGTAAGGGATTGGGCTAGAGTCATATACAAGTATGTGGCGTCCCAAAAGTCGATCGCGCATCTTACAGTTAACTTACGCATTAAAGAAATCGAGAAAAAATGATCACTCTTGATAACAAGTAGAGTATTTCTGCAATGAAAAGCTCATCTTCACCAACTACAGTGCCTCGTTCGATTTCCTATAACAATCGACAAAAAAATATTGTACACTGTATAATATCTATATTTCCGAATGTTTAGATTCGTCGACGAGCGCAAATACTTCGGGACGAAATGGAGCGTTGGATGGAGTCGCTTGATGAGAAGGCGATTTACCCGCCGACCGCTCTGCCGCGAATAACGAATGCGGGCAGCAAACTTCTCGAGCTCATTGGACACTTTGCCTTCTGGGCCAATGAGCCGATGACAGTAGACAGTCCCGAAAATGTCAGAATTTGTGTTCATCGTTTTCATCGGAGTAACCTCTTCTTTGTCTAGGCTGCGTCTGAGACAGCGCATATTACTTTATACGCTCGTGGAGTCTTCTTCGCTTTGCGTCACGCCGTCGAGGAGGATTTGCGCGCTTACTACGAACGCTTAAAGCGCGCCCCTTCCACCCCCACGGTTGACGTCTTGGTCAGTCTTGCTTTCTTTTTGTGTGCTAGGATTATTGAGTATTAGATTATTCTTGAATGTAAGCTCGAGTCTAATTTTGAGTTTACTCTGTGTTCAAGAACTGAGAAAAAAATTATTAATGGTTTATTGTACTCGAAAGATATACCGACTGACTAGTCTAGTACAATTCTTGTGAATCGTGGCAAGCAGGGTTATCATTGAAGCGGAGTATTAAATATAGGTATGAAATAAATATGGTGCAGTGCAAATCTCAAATTCCTTTTTACAAATAATTTTCCTTCCACATTTATGTCTAAATGGAACAGATAATACATACACACAAGATTCAGTTTGAAAAGTTAAAAAGCAAGATATTGAACTTTTCACGACTTTCCTTATTAGACGCGCCTATTTCAAAAACTGTTTGCTCTTGCATTTCTTCTCGTTAAAAGCAATCTGAAGAACGAACCTAGTGAGAATAAGCTAATTTTCGAGGAAAAATCAAATGAATCCAAAAATTCTGGAAAAATTGCAGCTGTCGATGTACGATCTCTTGAAAGAATTGTGCAATCACGTCTCAACTGACCACTCTGACGACGTGACCATCTTCCGTCTCGCTCGTCCACTTCTGGCAGCTTTCAAGCACGCGATGAGTATTACTTTTTCGCGCATTTTCCAATCAAACATCGTGGTCGATGAAATTGATTCAGGCAATTCGAATCGCACGACTAACTTGCTGGGATCATTGAGTAAGATGACGGAAAGTATCGAGTCGTTGTCGACGAGCGCAAAGGCAATGTGCAAGATGTACAATGTGATGCTGCCGTGGCTGTCGGACATGCTGCGTCAACTGAACGAGGCCCACGATAGACAGCTCATAACCCCCACCCTGTCTATGACCGCCTCTACTGTCTCTCCTCTCCGTTCTGAATGCAGTCGGCAACCTTGCCGCACTCTACAAACATCCGAATCGAGCTTTTGTGACATTGACTGATCTTATATTCGGAATCTTTCGATCAGTAAAGGGATCATCAGCCACTCACACAACAGCCGGTCGAGGTACACTTCTCGAAACGTCACTTTTTGTGGCGAAAAACCTTTTTGCACAGAATCACTATCGATTCTTCATTTATACGCGCAGTAAAACAATGATGAGCTATGAACATCTGCAGCTGTTTGTCTAATTCTGACATCACTTCTATCCTTGCTGATGAAAATATTTCGAGAACATGATTTAAAGGCTATGATTGACTCAGCGACCGTTCTTCAATTATTTTTATTTTTCCGACATGCATCTATTTTCCTTTGTCTCGTTCTATGGCAGCGTTGAAACTGTATGTTGACAAAATACGTTTGTGAATTGTTTGCGTGTCGGCATGTTCAAATTTAAGTAGCGATGCATTTCTGTATTATGAAGGGTTTGCTTTAATATGTGGACATTACCGGTACGTCAATGCTATCTACCGACAAAAAAGCGTTGTGAATAGTCGCACCCTTGAGTGTCAACCTCGCTCCATTGAATGTTCAATGTGTCACCGTGGATGCGAATGAACTGCTGTTGTTGAGTACTGTATTCAGTGGAATGTGAAAGGTAAATGGGAAATCTGTTCATAACGGAAGCCTGTGACCAAGAAAGAATGGGAGCAGTGATGCTGGTTGTCAAGCACCGTGATCCTTGCGCCCTTCTGCGCTCCCTCTTTATGCCCGTCTTAGCGATTTGTGTATGCTGCCTCTTGCCTATCCCTGCTTTATCGCCATCGGCAGGCTGGCCCGAGACTTACCAACGAAATGTGTCACACTGCCAGTAAGACAGCGGCAATAGTGCAAGCCGCCTTCGTCTCTTGAATCATTAGATGTGATTCGCAGCGTTCGCCGCGATTCTACTACTTAACTAAAGCTGTAAGCGAAACTAAACTGTAAACATTTGCAACTTAAATTTCTCCCCTTTTTGCACCGGTCGTTGACTTCATCGAAATATAATTCAAACAAAAGCTTTCAGATCGACTTATTTTCACCTAGGTAATTTTTGTAAATTCCCTACCGCCAAAACTTCCTTATCTCTTAGATATCACACAGTAAAATCCGGGTATAAGGGACACGGATGTAAGAGCCACTTTTCGATTACCCCAGCCTGTTCTTATATCCGGGTTTTACTGTACCATGGGGAAACAAAATAATGGTGAAAATATGGCAAAATATTCAATAATGCATTAGCATGGGTTCGTGATCTATGTGTGCCATTAACTATTACCAATAATTATTGGCTTTGCATGAATATTTCGGTATTTACTTCTTACAGGTAAAAAGTGATTGATTTGAAGAGAGACAGAATAACTCACATATCATCTGGGCAGCTAACATCAGTTAGTATGCAGATTGAGATAAGTGGTTGTTGTGACTCTTGCCGCAAGTCGTGCGCACGATGAAGAATAGCACTCATAACTTGAAAGAGAGTTCAATGAAATGCTATGCAAATGATAATCACTGAGCTGCTAGTGTCACAACCTACTGTATTTTGAAAAGCTAAAATTTTTGAATTCTTGCAAATATCCCTAGGAAATAGCAGTTTTTTATTTTCGCTCTGTCAACTTTTTTAATGAAGCGTATGGGTTGGGAGAACACCCCCCGTCTTTTCTGAACCGATAATGTTATTTCTTGAAGACGAGACCGCTAACCAACACATAAGTGAACACGAACATAAACGCCACTGCCGATGATGTCATATGAGGCGCGAGTGGCGACACTTTCAGCGAGGTATACGCCTGCCCTCGCATTCTCGCAAGCGTAGCCATCGATATTTGATACTTTGTCCGCAATGACTTTCTTATCCTGGCGTGAGGTTTCGATACCGTAGTGCAATACATAAAGAAAAAATAGAGGCATTTGATTGCTATCGGTCGTGACTTGTCGAATTCTGCCTATCTCACAAGCAATGTTGCAATAGTTGATGAATAACAACCTTACTTTTGCAGTAACTTCAGCTGATCGTTAACATCCACCGGTCTTATTTATCTTTGAGCGAAGATTACCGATGCAGAATGGCTGAAAGATGCGAGTCACTTTGATGTCGCCAATAGGCTATCGCTATCTTTTCCGTGAAATGAAGAGAAGAGCGACCTTCGGCTCTTCTCTTCATGGATGCCCTCTTCACACTCTGATATGACTTTACGCGCAAAAATAAGGTTACAATCGTGGCTGGAATAAAATAGTGATATTTTATCATGCTATATTGGAATTAAGAATTTAAAATCATTTCGCGGTTTGCTCTGACCTAGGACGCGAAAATGAATACGGCAACTGACAGTAGTTTTCACATATTGCATAAAAAATCATGCTGTAGATCTAAGGAAGAACTTCTTTCTGCTCTCAACAACTATTTTTTACTTGTCATACTAACTGACAAATATATCTACTGTCAACATAACTGATTTCAGTCAACCAGCGGTTAGGCTAGCACATTTGTATCTGGCGGTGATAGGATAGAAATGCTAAAAAGAACTCTCAATTAAATATAGTGGAAAAAGTCTGGCCAATAAAAAACCGGCGCGAAAATTCAAATATGACCACTCATTGAAATTTCACTTGAAATTGTCAATTTAAACAACTCTTACTTTTTTCGAAAAAGGGTACCCTCTGCTTCTAACCGCCAGGCTCAGATACATCAGTTAGTTAGAAGGTTGCAACTACTTGAATGCAATCAAAACGAGAATGAATGAAGCAATACTGGTCAGAATCACGCTACTAGTGACGACTGACGAGCCATTGCAAAGATCTCCTTTGCAACAGCAAATGGTATTTCCATTACCATAGATGGACTCGGTTAGTTTCTTGCATGAGGTGCCAAGTAGATCACAGACTGCATCAGCATCATCCTCACATCCACGAAGATATTCGCCGGCGTCGCTGTAGCCCCAGGCGCACCACTTGTTACTGGAGCAGTCTTTCTGCGTACCGAGGTCGGTCTTTGTGGTGACAGAGGTGGTAGACCAACATTTTATCGCATTTACGGTTGATACCGTGAGCATGAGCGCGACGATTAGCTTAGCGATACTCATTTTGCGGAAACTAAACAGAATTAAAAGCACACAGTAGCGTAGGGGGAGACAGAAACAGTCATGGATCAACAACACAAGAGAGGTACGGATCGAAAGCTTGCAGTTACATGCTGATATCGCCCAAAAGTTCAAACTGCATTCTGTCCAGTTAGACCCAAATTTTGTTTTGCCACTGAGTGCCGAACACCAAACAGTGCTTTTAGTAAATTCGGAATCCAACTGAATAGGCCTCGTTAGGAGTAAATATTCTGGGTGACCTTTTTGTAGAACTACTGTAATTGTAAAGTTTCGAGATCGTTTACGTGGAGCGATTAGTCAATAAACGCATTTGCAACAGTCTTTTGAAATAGATCCAGTGTAGTAACTGAGGTAAGTGAGAGATTGCGAGATATATTTTTCGGTATCTCGACGGTCTAAGAAAATTAATATTATGACATGGTGTTTCTCCTCTTTATAGAATCATTTGGTAAGTATGCTCTGGGACGAGTACCCTAATACTTTTGGATACGGTATCCCTTAAATTTTCGACTCTCATTGTAATAATATCAACTTACGAGTTATTAGAAAGCTGCCAACAGTTCGAATGCGCAGAATTAGGTCACTTAACTCAATGCGTCGAATATTCGTGTCCATGTCAGTGCGAAGATTATATAATCTTACACGGAACAATCGTACAATAGCACCCATTGGTACAATAGGCATTGTGCTGTTATAAACTACACAATGGTATTCAAATACAGGAGAAACTGAAGATTACGAAATGAGTCATATAGATTAATCGAACAAGCATGATCATTCAGTAATAGGCCCATTTCAATCTTAGATCATATTCAGGGTGCGTACAAGTTCTGATACCTCGACATTTTTGCTAATAACTTTGTTCACAATTGATATTTTGTTTCGTTCTTTAGTTTTTTGAGTTTTTCTCCCACTGCTTTACAACTTTTGTAAACAACCTATGTAATTCTTTCCATTAAAAATTTTTTATGCCATGAAATATTCTGATGACTTTACATAATGTTACACAGGGTCCGATAGAAGTTATTTGACAAAATTTGATGATAAATAGCTCTACTAATACGCAACTAAATACAATACGATTTGCTGCATTTTATAGGATTTTTTTAAACTTAGATTTCCTTTTAAGAATACTTAAAATTGGTTTAATTTTCATCATATTATGTCAACTTTTAAAAGAACTGTCAAAGAAGAACACATGGCAACGATACGATTTGTTTTTTTAGCAACTTAGACCAGAATAATCCATCCAACTGAGCTGAAACTTGACAAAAATAATTTCCAAATGTTGGACTTTCATATGAAAAGTATTACTGAATTTGGTTATGGCACTGTCAAAATATGGCCAAGCATAGATCAGATCTCATTGTCGGCTCGCTAGCATACAACCAAGTTTTGCAGGCACTTCGCTTCGAAACGAGTACTTATCTTTGCTGATCCCTATCCTGACAACTTTATAACCAAATTCAGTCATTCTTTTTTCAAAAGAAAGTCCAATTATCTGTAGATTATTTCTGGTAAGCTTTAGCTCAACTGAACTAATTTGGGCAAAGTTATTCAAGAATTAAATTGTTATATATTACTTTTTAGTCACGGAATGGAGTAGTTTTTTGCGCGGTGCCTAATGCCTTTGCTCATTATAGACCGATTCCCTAGCTAATAAAAGCGATAATATTTCTTCTACATAACCTGTAAATTTCATCAAAATCGGTGCGGAACTGAAAAATTTATTAATAATTCCAAATGGCAGATTATAATGAAACAGCCTGTTTATTAAAAATTACTTTACTTTAGTGTCATAGAACCCGACAGTTACTTAAATATGCAAGATTACTTACTGGCGAGGTGCAAAAAGCAAAAGGTAATAATACAACGTTTTTGATTGCTACTGAGAAGTTGCGGTGTTTCGTTTGAGGCTAAGCGTCAACCACTTTTGTTTCTGCTACCATGTAGTCAATCCCTGAGGCGGAAACGAGCTGGAATTCATGGAGAAAGGTCCCATGCTATGCCATTCGGGATGATTTTCGGAACAACGCGTTGAACCCCTTAAAGATGATGCAGAGCAAACAGTAAAAGCTGCGAGAGTGCTGACGCAAAATGAGCTATTGGATCAGGTGATCCATGAACAAAAAACAGTTTGCGTCGCAAACGCGACAATTTTGAAGTCTATTTTTAGTAGATGTGGGGTTCTAGTTTCATCCTGTCGACGGCGACCACATCCGGCTGGCGTCGACGGAAACCCAACGTGATTCGGTAAAGACGGCCGGTCTGCACCGAAAAAAGAAACCCCAGCTGCCTTCAGGCAGGTGGGTAAAAACGCTGCGCACGAAGATAATTGAAAACATCAACGCCGAACGCAATGCGACGACACAGCGGTCGGAACTGGCCGTCGTGGAGCACGAGCAACCAGAGAAATAGGTGCAGTCAAATGCAAGAGTAAGGAAGCGCAGGTCGCCGGACCGTCGCATTGTCGTCATCGTCGGCGGCCGTCTAAAAGAGCGAGCAGCAGACGTCACCGAGTAACAACCGGCTCATCAGCAAATGCGAAACATATGAGGAGCGCCCGGCGGCATTCGTAAGCCAATATCATATAACCGTTGCGAATGCAAGCGCGGTGATTGGTAAAAAATCCAGAAATAACTGGAAATAATCGGAAAGTGACCGATTTACCGCGCTTGCAATTCTGCGAAACACACTTTCCTCTCGTTGAAATTGGTCATGTTTAAGTTCTTAACATTTTTCACTTCTTTAACATGTCCTCTGTATGCAGTAGACGAAATGAGCATTGGACGATTTGAAATGTCGCGATTTTTATTATCACGATCGAGCTGTTCGCGTCGATTTGGTTGGATTAATGCCGTGAAGAATGATCAGTTTTATACTTTCAACTAATCACAATGCTCAGTTTTATACTTTCAACTAATCACAATGCTCGCTACGTTACGTACACTTTGATGTGCACGCCCTTTGGAATGGCAGAATTTGCTTCGCTTCTGTATTCCTATCCAAAACAGCGCTGCGTTTTCTTATCATTATCACCCATTTATTCCAACCATTATTTAATTGTTCATCATCCCGTTCATAAATCAAAAAGTCCTCCTGCTTTTATCATCCTTTCGCGCGATTGCGTGGCAAAAGTTGTTGAAATTCAAGTTCTCCCCTGGTAGTTGACTTCGGTAAAGGTTCACGGCGCACTTGCGGTCTTCATCTGCAGTGCGGTGCATCCGTTTACTCGATGATTGCTGATTCTTACTGACAGATGGGACGC
>NIUQ01001970.1:0-25569 GCA_002796945.1 Plectus sambesii
GTGCCGCCGCAGATTCCGACGACGAACACAGCGTTATGTCTAGTCAGGTGCGTTCATCACAGTTATTTCTCTTCTTTATTGTTCAGTTTCCGTTAAATACAGTGGAATAAGTTTATAGCGGTTTCGGTTATACTGCTATTTCGTTTATACCGGTCAACATTTTTCAGTCCCAAAGCGTACTTTCATATACAAACAAGTTCGGATATACCGGTATTTTGCTTGTACCGGTCAAAATTTGCCGGTGACCGGTATAAACGAGTTCCATTGTATATGGTCTTTCTTCTTTCTTCTTTACTTTTTCATTCAGTTTCGTCAGCTTTGCGATTGATTTCGTCGCTCGTGCATATGATTTCGGAGCTCAGTTAGAGTGCAAGCATGATGAAATTGAATGCAAAAGTGACGAATTAAGATAAAAAACAATGGAAGACAATCGTTAGGGGTTGAAGTGGGCTTGCGCTAAATATCGTGCCGTATTAAGGTAGATCGACAGCGAATAAGTTGAGAAAATCGTCGGCTTTTGTTGCATACTAACGTTTTCCCTACAATCGTTTGAAATTCTACCACTTTTTAAGAGAGAAACGGGGATATTCGATTTACATCTCGCGTGTCTTCGCTCTCTTTTATCCTTTTCTCATTGTTTCTCATAGCTACTTTCGATGAATATGAGAAATGATGCATAGAGATTTCCATCTCGTGGTCTGGTGTGATTGACTGCGCCATTTTACGCAATATAGAGCGTATGCAACTGCCAACCGTTGAGAGTTAAATTATTCAAGAACTTTGTTCGATAAAAGAAATCACCGTTAATGTTTAAAATGCTTTACCAATAACATTGTTGTTCTTCGTTCCTTTAACCGTGTTTCTATCAACATAGGAACAGTTTGTCTTTGCATAACTTTCTCATTGTTCATAGAATTCAAATTGCAAGCAAATGGTTCCTGTTTTAGTCGCTTCACTTATTCCTTATTAAAACAGTGAAAAGCGTTTTTATCTATTCACTGGGGTTGATAGATGTAGACCACTATTAGGGAATTGCCGTTGCAAACCATGTCGCTGATTGATTTCTTCCGTAAATTCGATTAAATAAGAAAGGGATTTTCAAACTCAATGTATAAAATATAGAATCTTCTTGATAAAAGAGTGATTTGGGTCTCAGTTTCCGCTCTGATCCGTAATATGTGAGGAAAAAGAAATGCAAGATAAGAAATCAAAGTGAGCAAAAAGTTTTGTCGGAAGCGAGATTCGAACTCGCGCATGGTTACCCATACCAGAACACTCCCGCGCAATACACGCGCGAAGCAAATCGCTTGAGTCTGGCGCCTTAGACCACTCGGCCATCCCGACACTGGCGACGAGTGGGTTAACGTCGCGTCTATATTCCCAGCGCATTGCGACAACGGCGCGTTAGTTTTCTACCGCGCGGCTGTTCGTTAAACAAGCCCGATAATATAACGCTATGCCTTTGGCTTTAAGCTAGTTATCAACTTCGGTCGCTTTGCTCTGCTAGTAGATTTTGTGTTCTTTTCTTCTTCTTGGCGATGGCTTTCACAGAGCAGGTAAGGATGACTTCAATCCGATGTTGGAAACGAGAAAGAGAACGATTTTTTCTCGAAGTTCTTGCAAATTTCATTCCTCGAAGTTCACTATCGCCACATTATTATTCGCATAGGGTAAAACCGCCGAAGTTCGGACAGCGCCTATAGGAAAGAACTAATTATTTATTACTATGAGCTTTGCACAGTTTGAAAAAATGTGCATCGATTGTCGTGACGGCCGTCTACGAGATAAACTAAACTGACGCATTCGTTACATTCTTTTCACGAGGCGTTGATCGAAGTATTGTGCAGTTGGGATGGGATATGGCCGCGAGGAGCCATGTGCTCTTTAGAAAAGATCTCTGCCACTTCGTAGAGGAAGGCAATAATTAGTTTTGGACGGAAATATCGTTTCTGTCTGCGAAAGAAAATCTGAGAACAACAACTTTAATTAGGTCTATAACGGGGATAGAGGGACAATAGTGTTGCGAGGAGAGTTGTGATGCCTTTAGAAGTCACAGTTATGAAGTAATAAATGACATGTTAATGCAAAGAAGATTTTTAATTAGTGATAAGAAATGAATAGCTTTCAAATTGGGATATGGTCTTTCTTGAGCGACGATATAACATGTGAAATAAATTAATATTATAACGTTTAGCAATATATGACATCATCTCATATGTCGGTTGTAACTATTTATCAGTCAAGGAGAGATCAGAATTTCATTCACAAGAAGTAAACCGAAATTCGGACATGTAGAATTTTCCGTTTCTGTTGTAACCCTAGTTGATATACAAAGTCTCTGATCATAATTAGTCAATCTTGCATTCAACTTCTTCAACCGTGCGTTAAAATTGAATACAATGATGATGAAATAGTCTGCACGCTCGGTGAATATAACCGTAAAGGGTCAAAATATGATGTTAGACGAATGTAATGACCGATGACCAATACAAAGTGACCAATGCCCTCATCAGTTTCAGCCCCAGGCAAAGCAGACCCCCGTTCTGAGTGTGATTCCTCACTCCTCGGACATTGTCGTATCCAACGGGAACGGGCACGCAGTTCATCCCGAAAACGGCGATGAAGTGGTTGACGAACGAGTTGCTGTGCTCGATTGCGGAGCGCAGTATGGCAAGGTAGCGTTTTTGTTTTTATCGCTGCAGAACGAATTTTTTGCATTGTACAAGGAACAGTCAAATGAAATCGAGTTACTCTCTCCTACTCATTATATGCGCCTTGGCTCAATATCATATGACTGAACCTTTAAGCAATGTCATTTATTTCATGTATGCTCTTTTATCACACGTATGAATGGAAAATTAATTATGATAATTATCTGTTACGATGATTTTTGACAAAAATAGTCTTGAAAAGGACATCTTGAGGTGCTTATTTCGGGTCGCAACGGCTTATAACTTGCTGTTACATTGCTTATCGAAACATTTTACCAGATAATCAAGTCTGTTGTAATGAGATTTGAGCATATAATTTTAATAGGCGATTCCACCCCTTCTGTAGTGGTAATTGCGAGATTTAAACTGTAAAACTGACTCATGATCCGTAAGCCGCTTTAGCTCAGGGGCAGAGCGTCTGTCTCGTAAACAGAAGGTCGCAGGTTCAATTCCTGCAAGCGGCAATCTTTTTTCAACTTACATTTCAATTTTTCAATCCTGTCGTAGGGGCTTAACATTCGAATTACTATAGCACTAAACGTATATCGACTGTCACAGTTAAATTGTTTTTCAATGCTAAATAGTGAGTCTATAATTAAATCGTGCAGTGAATAGGGAAGGGAAACTGCAGTCGCCCCTAGCTGAAAGGAAACTTGCTTTAAATTATCTGTTTATACTGAAATTGACTTAACGTTAAGTAGATTGTCATATGTAGCTGAAGCAACATTCAGTGCATTCCTTTCAGTCCTAGGAGACTGCAGTTTTTTTCCAATTGTTTATATAAGGGCTGTTTATAATATCGTTATTGTTGCAGGTTATCGACAGACGGATTCGAGAGCTCAATGTAGCAAGTGATATTTTACCGCTGAGCACAAAGGCTGCTGATATTTTGAAGAAAAAAGTTTACAAGTGAGCTGGTTTCTGTTACAATTTTCTGGTCGCCGTTATTCAACCGATATAGCAATTTTAAATTCATGCTGCCTCTACGCGTACTGGCCCGTTATACAATAATTCTCTCTTTAGGTATTGGGCCTTTCCTCATAATTCGTCAGCCTTACTTTCAATTCCGTTGTCTCTGCCTTCTGTTAGAACACCATGTTGAAGAAATTTAATGCTAAAGTGACGAATTATCATGAAAGATCCTGTATCCTGTTGAACAGTTTGAAATTTATTTAATCGAATATTTTACGACTTGTCGTTTCCATGACGTATAATTTTACACTATTCAACCGACCATTTCAATGATGTGGAATATGTAGAAAATCTGATCAACATTTTGTTGACTCTTAAGCAATGGTTATCATTTTATGCCGAATGGTGTCTTCAAATGTAAAATAGTACAGTCAACTGTGTTTATAACGCCTGGGCCTATAACGTCGCTGTCTTTATAACGTCGGTGTTTGGCCGGTCCCGACAAAGTGTACTATGTTTTGTACAGGGCCCAACTGCCTTTATAACGTCGGCGTTTATAACGTCGCTGTCTTCATAACGTCGGTGTTTGGCCGGTCCCTTGACCGACGTTAGTACTGAGTTGACTGTTTTTATAACGTCGGTCCTTTTTGGCGCTGGCTGCTAGTAGCCTTCACGCAGTAGGGAAGATCAAATGATCCGCATCTCTTCTCCGCCTGTTAGAGCGACGCATACATTGTCTCAATTGAGGCTAATTTTCACTCCTTTGGCAGAGTCCACCCTCCTTGAGGGTCTTAGTGCCGTTTCCGCGCATCTCACCTTCCCCCGCGCTATACTGACAAGTGTACTACGCAGTGAGTATCAACTGCTTTAATAACGTAGCTGTCTTTATAACGTCGGTGTTTGGCCGGTCCCTTGACCGACGTTATAAACACAGTTGACTGTATATCGAAGTTAGTATCGGTATTGTTTCAGAGCCATTATCGTCAGCGGTGGCCCCAGCTCGGTGTACGCAGAAAATGCTCCTGCCTTTGACCCGGAAATCTTCCGTTGTGGTCTTCCCGTTCTTGGCATCTGCTACGGGTTTCAGGTTAGTTCAACTTGGTTTCGCAGTTAACATTTGAAAATAGACTTGGCAGAATATAGTCAAAAATTTTCGATTATGAAGAAGAAATCGTAAAACTGAATATGGCAAACTGCTTCGAAAGCCAGTAGCACTTTTTTCTATCAATTTATGCGCGTAAAAACCTAGAAATTATTATGATTCTTGGTAAAAAACGGTGTTTTCGCATCGAGAAGTGAGCTAATCTTTGACAACTACGGTGCCTGACTCGATTTCTTCTTTCTCGCGAAGAAATTTTGACTATAGCGATAAACCACTCGTTCATTAGTTGGGCTAATTGCAGAGAGGTACGTAATACAAGCGCCAAACACCAGTAGAGAAATTTAGGTCCCCCGCAAAAGTTTTCACACATGGACGCCTGATCAGGGCGAAATGGTATATTTTGTATGATAAAATACGGAAAAATGCTAAAATGCTCCCACTGGTGTTAGCATTTATGTCGCGTACCTCTCGGCAATTAGCCTGACCATTCGTTCACTGTTGACATGAAATCGCTTTTAGCTGATCAACAAAGTATTCGGGGGTAGTGTGTCAAGAGAGCTATTGAGGGAAGATGGCGAGACGGACGTCAAAGTGATGTCGGACTGCCCCCTCTTCTTCGGCCTTGAAGAGAATCAAAAAGTGTTGCTCACCCATGGCGACAGTGTCACTGAGAAAGATGTCGCCAAGGACGGTTTCCAGATTGTCGGCATGTCCGGAAAGCTTGTTGCCGGTTTGTTCATTCTTTTATTACTGTAGGGTTAGAAATATTCGGTGGTATTTAATTTCGGTGAAAGGCCCAGTGCGATCAATTCGGTGGTACTTAATTTCGGTGATTGACCAATCTGACTCAGTGATACTGTAGGGTTAGAAATATTCGGTGGTATTTAACTTCGGTGAAAGGCCCAGTGCGATCAATTCGGTGGTACTTAATTTCGGTGATTGACCAATCTGACTCAGTGATACTGTAGGGTAAGAAATATTCGGTGGTACTTTATTTCGGTGGTCGTCCGGAACCACCGAATAATTTCTACCCCTACAGTATCTTCATCATTATCAAGAAAATTGTCTTCCCTGAGGTTTCCTTAGACATTGGGCCGGTTCCATAATCGTTTCCTAAGTCATTTTTAAGTTATGCATTACTTAAGCCCATTACGAAGCATAGCGCTGAGTATCGCTATGAATTACTTAAGTTTAGGACACTATTATGTTACCGGCCCATTATCCATGCTAAAGATACGCTGAAGTTGGCGTTCTACAGTATCCTCTTTTGACATATGTTTTTGGTTGAAAGTTTTGACTAAACGAATGATATAAAAGCTTCGATTGCATGTAATCTATACTTCAGCGATAGCAAAAAATGAGAAGCGCATTTACGGCGTGCAATTTCATGTTGGACTCTGTCCATTCCTTTTTACTCTCATAGAATAAATTTGTATATAGCAGCATAAAAGAATGAGATAAATGCTTTAATTTCATTTTGTGGTACTTTTCAGCTATTGCAAACAATGAGAAGCGCATTTACGGCGTGCAGTTCCATCCGGAGGTGGACCTGACTGAACACGGCCGCGCGATGATGCGCAACTTTCTCTTCAAGGTTGTCGGCTGCACGGGTACCTACACGATTCGCAACAGAAAGGAATTGTGCATTGAAGAAATCCGACAAACTGTCGGCGATAAACCTGTTCTGGTCAGTTTATTTTGTCATTAACAGCGCAGTCGACTTGCCATTTTTTCAATTCTTGTTGGAAATCTGAAAAAAATTACAACTAAGTTCAATTATACCAGTATTTCTCTTATACAGTCAAAACCGGATAAGCGGACATTGACCCGGCAAGATAAAAATGTCCGCTTATCCGGTTTGTCCGCTTAAGCGGTCATGGTTGCATACAAATGTCGCACACGGGGCTTGCCAAAAATGTCCGCTTATCCGGTTTTGACTGTACCGGTAATTTTGTTCGATCCCCCAAGTATCGGTATATGCGAAAATCACTAGTATTAGGAACTATTTTTAGGTGATGGTGTCGGGTGGTGTAGACTCGACGGTGTGCGCCGCGCTTCTGCACGAGGCGCTTGGCACCGACCGCGTCACCGCCATCCACATCGACAACGGCTTCATGCGCTACAACGAGAGCGAGGCCGTCGTCCGCTCCCTCAACAACCTCGACCCGCCTCTTAATGTTCACAGTAAGTTTTGGCTTTATCTGTATGCGTTCTTATTTATTTATTTATCTTTTTTTGGCATTATAGGGGAAGTTTTTCGATCAGTAACGAGCGTCGAAACCGAATACCGTAGAACGCCAAATTTAGCCTATCTTTAGCACGCAGCACGTCAAGGAAAGTCTCTGGAAAGACGGTTTCGCCGTTACTCATTGAAAAATCTCCCCTATAGCGTAGTATTTTTGGCAAATAGCCAAGTCTAGTTTTTTTTGGAATATATACAAGTATAATTAGTTTATGAGGCGATGAATGAAACGTATCGACTTGTACGAAGTAGTAAATTTGGCAACTCTCCAGCTTATACCAGTCGCTTGCTGTTCCGTCACGGAACCGTCAAGACAAAGAATGAGCACGGAGAGGAAGTTGAGAGCGCCGAGTTGTGTCTGACAACCGAGCCCGAAGTGAAGCGACAAATCATCGGCGACACTTTCATGCATGTCAAGGTAAGCTCTTTGCTATTTTGCATGAGTATAACTGTCCCACCGTGCAGTCTAAATGATAGATTAAGATTAATTTAATCAGTCACTTGCTTCAACTCTTGCCCGCCTTGTAGTTGTGTTCCGACCTCTCTCATTGATTAGTGGAGTGTTACACCGTTGGTCGCTCAATTAGCACCCCAGCATCACCTTTATCGTTCTCTAATACCTACTGAGAACTAAAAATGCATTAATAACCATAGTTGAACTCGAATGAATCTGACGATAGTTCTAAGGATTGACATTCAGGATGAGGCGCTCAAGGATTTGAAACTGCCGGAGGTGGTATTCCTGGCGCAGGGGACGTTGCGGCCCGACCTTATAGAAAGCGCTTCTGCGCTGGCGAGTGCCCACGCCGATGCCATCAAGACGCATCACAACGACACCGCACTCGTCCGCAGTTTGCGAGACTTGGTCAGTTTTCCTCGGTTTTCTATAAAAGTGGCTAACACTAATACGTTTATATTTACCATCCCATGCAAAAAATAGAAAATCGACGACGTGCGCAGCCACTCGTTGCTTAGGTGCTCCTATGTTTTGCATTAGTGATGGTAAATATAAACGTACTGGTGTTAGGCGCTTGTGTTTTCTATTCCTAAGATGAACTCGCTTTTCGGTGCGTTTTTCATCAAAAATGATCGCTTTTTGGTTTTTACATGCGTAAATTGATAGAAAAACGCTATAGAATTACGGAACAGCTTGCCTTCTTAACTCTAACTTCTATTGCTGATTGAAAATTTTGACTTCAGAAGAGAATGTATAAACTTGAGTATTTATCAAGAATTCAGCATTCACTCTGCGCTTAATCCTCATCCTTTGTCGATTACCGCGAAATACATCATTCTACAATGAAACGAAATTTCGTTTATCTGTTGTATTGATGGGATTTGTGCGACTTCAGCTTTGTAGAGCGTTAAAAATCCGAAAAGTAACCGACGGCATTGACATTCCGAATATTCCTAAATGAACTGAATAATTTTAGGGAATGGTGATCGAACCACTTAAGGATTTCCACAAGGACGAGGTGCGCGAGTTGGGAAGAGCTTTGGGGCTGCCTTCGACTATTGTTGATCGGCATCCATTCCCAGGTAAACCATTCTATTTTTCTTCATCATAATGTATGCTATTAACTTAATACCCTCTCAGTCTACCGTTTGTTTTAAAATTTCGCTTAATTATCATTATTGCCTATACGTGAATTAGAACTAATTTTCAAGTAATTCTTGTACGGACATCAAGTATATTATTACAATTTGTTGATGCGCAGAAAAATGCGTTCTACTTGTGGACGTCTTGGAGGCAAAGTTGAGGTGACATAAAAATTGATTGGTTAAGTTATAGCCTAATGGGTGGGTTTCACATCGCGTACTTTAGCTAAAGTCGGACTTAAGGCCTATCCTTTATCATTGCGTAAAGTCCGACTTTAGCTAAAGTACGCGATGTGAAACCCACCCAATAATTCGTCAAGGAGCTATTCTCTATTTGGATTCCCTTTCTCTATGCTTTGTCTCACTTCCTCATCATCAGGCTAAAGTCGAAAATAGACGTTTAAATAGACCACAAAAATAGGTTGTCCCATCGAGGTCTTGCCTGATTTCAGGCCCCGGTCTGGCGATTCGAATTATCTGCGCTTTGAAACCTTTCATCTGCGGCGACTTCAAAGCAACGCAGCTGAAACTGAACACAATTGTGCGCTTCGCCGCTACAGACCCCGAGGTTCGTTGATGTTTCAATATGTAGGCGTACGCCTACTGATTTGTATGCGCGCGCTTTTGTATATCTAATGGACGTCTCAGCACGATGTATATTTGGTGGAATGGTTCTGTATAGTTGCTTCTGATGATTGCGAGTTAAGGTCAGTGTGGGCCCGGTGGAAGGGTGGAGCGCGGTCGGGCGCCCTGTTTTGGGGCTCGCGCGCTCTACCGTCTTGCTGTAGACCGACGTGAGGCCCGCTCGGTAAAGTAAAATGTAGTTTAGACCGCGTGAGCTACTAAAAATTACTACAAATAATTTTTTTCTTCTTCAGCGTTCGTACCGCTATTTGCAGTGTCCGCTTAGCGGTTGTCCCGCAGGGTGGCGGGGTCCGCTCCTCTGGCCCGTTGTCGCGATGCGACATTGGACCATGGTTGATGCGACTGGTAGAGCATCGGCCGGCCTGTCGCGAGGGCCTGTCGCCGGTATATTCGCAGCATAACTGCTACCAATTCCCCGACCCACGGAGGGATGAGCACCTTGGTTGGGTGAGGGGCCGCCCTCAGCGGGAATTGAACCCGCGTCCCTGGGACTGATGAGCAAAGGTGTAGACCACTACACCAATCGGCCCCCAAATTACTACAAATAATCCTCCGCGAAAACGCGCCTTTGCAGTGCGAACCTTACAAAGCGGTTGAATCGCTTCTGTCTGAATCGGATGGGGCGCTGTTGGTGGCTGTGACGAAAAAGACGCAGTATACGGCGACTTTACTGCCGATCAAGTCGGTGGGCGTCCAGGGCGACCGCCGGTCGTACAGCTACGTTGCGGCGATCTCTACTGACGAGCCGTGGGTGCCCTGGGATGACCTGCGCTGCTTTGCTCGAATCATCCCCAGGATGCTGCACAACATCAACAGGTTGGTGCATTTTTTTTCATTATAAACTGGATTACAATACAGTGGAATTCGTTTACACTGGTCACTGGGTGACCGGCAAGTTTTGAGCGGTTTATGCGAAATACCGGCATAACCGAACTTGTTTGTATGAGAAAGTACGCTTTAGGACTGAAAATCTTGACCGTTATAAACGAAATACCGTTATAAACGAAACCGATATAAACGAATTCTACTGTGAGGTTTAGATGCATAGTATTTCGATGGACTAATATACGTATCGCGACGACTCATATACTGTGTACATGGATTTATGTTGGGACCACGACGACCTTTGTACTGTATATATGCGCTTATATAGGAACTGCAACGGAATCTGGTGTTATATCTGTCGTGGCGCGTGCTTCATATCACTTGAGTGAAAAAACACTTGTAAAAAATTGTATGAGTTGCTTAACTTTCAGAGTAGTATACGTATTTGGCGGCTCCGTGCAAAAGCCCGTGCTGGACGTGACGCCGACTCTGCTGAGCGAGGACGTCGTGAATCAGGCACAAATCGCTGACAAAGTACGGTAATTTTAATAAGTTACTGCAGTCGCCTTGCTCTTCTACTAATTTTGTTCATTCTTTCATTTTATCCACGTTTGTTTTGTTTTTTGTTTCCATAAGTTGAATATTCAGTATTCTAATGGCAAAAGAGTGCAGTGAAATACGAATGAGCTTCGTTGTTTAGGCAGCTACGGATGTTCTATTCGGCTTGGATGAGAATGGCAAGCCGATCCCTGACCTCGAACCGAGCGTCAGCTGCATACAGCAGGTGCGTCTTATTCATTATATTCGATGGTTAATCGACTTTTACCATTCAGTTTTGTAAATTCCCCATACGAAACTGAATGATATATTTACTACAGGGTGGCCTAAAAAAAACTATCCCTCGATCATAACTCGCTTCGAATTTTGCGTGCCCGCTTGAAATTTTTACTGACGATGCACTTAATAATGAGCAATTAGTAGGCCAATAGCTCATCACTGGGTGTATCTCCAGTTAAAATTTCAGGCGGGTACGTCAAATTCGAAGCGAGTTATGATCGAGGGATAGTTTTTTTGGGCCACCCTGTAGATAGAGTGGCAAAGTTATGATATTAAATGGCAACGGCTATATCTACACAAATCAATTTCAGATAGTTAATCGACTTTGCCAATCAATTTAGTATATTTATCATTCAGTTTCGTATGGTACAATTACAACACTGAAAGGAAGGTTTTCAAATTAAATGCCAAAGTTACAGTAATAAATCGCAACGGCTATTTGCTCACAAATCCATTCCAGATGCCGGTGGTGCTCTTGCCGCTACACTTTGATCGCGACGAGGATGTCCCGTCGGTGCAGCGGTCGGTCTGTCTCCGCCCCTTCATCACCAATGACTTCATGACAGGCCTCGCCGCTTTCCCTGGACGTCAACTGCCCGAAAAAGTACGTTCAGCTTCGATTCTTTTGCGAGAACATGCAGTATATTTTGACCGCTCACAGTTAGACAAAGAAGAGGGATCTTAAAATGACTCTGCACTTAATACCGGTGAGGGAAGGTTTACCGTAGGTGGGGTGTAAGTTCCAGATACCGACAAACTGATATTCGACTCTGCCCATTTTGCTTCGCTTTTACTCTCGTAGAACAGTCCCACGTTGCCATAAAATATTTAACAGCTAAAGGCTTCTTCTTGCGCGATACTTTTTAGCGTAATGCAAAAAGGGGGGAATGACATTGATAGCAATATGTTAGTTATAAAAATAATGATAAATGTTAATGATAATGATCATCTAGGTTGTCGACTTGATGGTAACGCGGATTCTGTCGTCGACGCCGATGATCTCTCGGGTGATGATCGACCTGACGTCGAAACCTCCTGGGACGACGGAGTGGGAATAGAAAGAAAGAGATTAAGAGATGCGCGAAGAAGAGAGAGACACACCTAAGCGACGATCTATATTTCTTTTGTTCTCTTTGTCGCATTTTGTGCCCTTCCGATTTGGAGATGTGCGCTGCTGTGTCTTCTTCATTCAATTGCTCTGCTTTCGGTTATTAGTACTTTGTTGCTACAGTTTGCAGACGGTTGTCTACGTGAGGGTTGAATAATTTACTTGACTATTCGATAGTCATTGTTTTTCATATACACCGCCATACATCATACGTACGAGGACGGTACGGCTCACATTCCGAAATTGCGTTATAAGATGCCACACGCGCATGCGTTGATACATTTGCAATATCGTGTGCATGTGCGTATGGCGTCTTATAACGCAATTCCGGAATGTGAAGCGTACCGTACACGTACCACATCATACTTCAAGAATTATCACCATTTTCCGTATGTTTATTGGAGCAGTCATCAAAGCCGCATTCCTTGTACCAGTTCTTTGGAATCCGCGAATCGCCGCGTATACCAAATTGATGTAGAGAGCAGGGACCGGGGCATTCTCCAACGTTGATAATGTGCGCGGTGTGAGCGCTATCGTTGCGGTAGTAAACCTTTAGAAAAGCGATCAATAATTACATGGACATTTTATATTATAATTTAAGGGGTGGGCGTGCTGGTCGCTTGTCAGGGGCCTGTTTCATAAAACTATTGCAATTCTGTAACTGTTACAGTTTTATGAAATAGGCTCTTGAGCTCATGAAGAAATGTTTTTATTTTTAAGGAAAGATCCTCTTGCCTATCCCTGCAAAGCATATACCGTATTGTTTTCAACACTTGGCCATTACTATAGCGACTGATCGTAATTTTTTTTGCATTTTGCATTTTGCATTAACGTATAGTCAAATTTCCCAATTCAATCAAGTCAGTTTATTGCGCTGACTGACACATGAAGTAGCTCTAGGCACCGATGTGCTTTAATTGTTGTCAGCATTCAGCTTCAGTATAGAGTTAAACCATTTCTTACCTCGACAAAGTATTGATCGCCGACTTGATGTAACTCGATCATCAGCATTGCGGCATACGGTGGATTGCGATTCTGAGGCGCTCCGAGGTTATTGAACAACGCGCTTAGTGTTGTATCATGCTGTAATACAGATGATTTGGGAAAAATAATTATCAATATGAAATTATAAGTAAACGTTCATACGGCGGAATATGCGTGAAACTTTTCTTTCTTTTGCAAACCTTTCGCAGTATCGTTCATTCGAGACAATATATCGCCCAGAAGCAAACCTAAACGCTTCTCGCATAATGTTCAAAGGAATTGCGCGAGATCTGCGCTCAAGAAAAAGTGTCGAGCAGTTTATTCATCATCGTTGTAGAGCGCAATCAAATTTTTAAATTGCCAAATATGTTACCCCCTCTGAATCGCTGTAGCTCGAGTGTCGGAAACATGAGCCTTTGGGTTAGATCAAAAAGTTGTTCCAGTTGCGAGAAAATGGTCATATTCATCCATTCCGGCCACTTGTGCGTGTCGTTATGCTCATGCTATAAGAAAAGATGTGACCTACTTTCACCAGTTCATTGCTGTTGCCAGTAAATACCGTTCCCATGAAAATACGCTCTGCCCCTCGGGGTCTGATAGAAAATGTTTTGTTTTGTAATGTGGAATATGTTCTCAGTTCAGAAAAGCTCAAAAGTGGTAAGCGCATGAGCCTGCAACAGGTGGCAATGCCTCTCTCCCCAGGCAGTAATATTTGGTAGTGGTACCATGTTTCTCAGCCACTTAAATATCTCCACCCCCCCCCCCCCCCCCCCCCCCCCCCCCCCCCCCCCCCCCCGCCCCCCGTCGCCCCCCCGCGCGAGGCGGGGGCGNGGGTGAGTACAGAGACAAGATAGAAGAGTGAACGGATGGATGAAATGTGCGAGCGCTGAAATTTGAACTCGCCGACTAATTGCAAGGTGATTGCCGTACTTTATGAAGTTGGACAACGATAAGATGAATTATACTATATTTTACGAAGGTCTGGGATGGACTTTTATAATCCTATGCCAAAACTGCACCATTCAAAGAGTTCCCCTACGCGAAATAGACAGCTGAATCTATTCAAAAGCCTGATTGGCCGGCCGGACGACTGTTCTCTCACTTTTACCCAAACGACCAGAAGTACCTCTCTGTCTTGCTTAATCCAAATCTTTGCCTGCCATTATCTACCAAAAAATCATGTCTTCAATTCAAATTTCGCGTCATATAGTGGTTCCCATATTCTTGTAAATATTCTTATACATTCTTAACTACGTCTGCATCGTCCTTTCCCATTCCAGTCCCCAGAACGCAAATGCTCTCGAAGAGATGTTAGGCTAACTTCACAATTCAGCGAATCGAACATTCTGACGACGTCTTTGTAAAGTGAAAACGATCTGTTGAAGCCACCCTTCGCCTCCAAATACTTCAAAAGCCTCGAATACTGTTGCTCAACTCGACGCAACTCGTGCGAATTCTTTTTATAATCTTCCCAGAGTTTCTCGGCTGCCGGACATGATCGGCTGGTGTAGAGCAGCTATAAAAGTACACACTCATATAAGAAATATTCTACTTTCGTAAGCCGTACTACAGTGGAATTCGTTTATAGCGGTTTTTGCGAGACCGGCACTTTTTGACCGGTATAAGCGAACTTTTTTGTATGGGAAGACACGCTTTGGGACCGGCTAAACTTGACCGGTATAAGCGAAAAACCGGTATAACCGAAACCGCTATAAGCGAATTCTACTGTATTTCTCAGTTTTTTATTCTAATCAAATACAGCGTAGTTATATCTGCTAATGGAAATTTATTTCCAAAGCTTACTGTGATATTCGGGAGTTTAAAAATCAATATGGTCTAATTTAAGGTTTTTTACCACTTTGTACATGTAAACTTGGTAAAAAAAAGCATTTGAATATATAAGTCATTTACAATAAACTTTTACCAAAGATACTTACTGGGTCATCTGCTTTTGGTACGACTTGAACTGGTACTGGCTGCCAGTTAATATTTTTGTTCCAGATTTGATCACCTTCCGGCTCAAATAGTCCAGCCATAGTTGTGAGAGCCGACATTATCGCGCGATTATAGCTACTACTTCTAACGGCGATCTATAATCAATTCAAAGTGATATTCGAAGTTTGAATGCAAAAAATATGAATACACTTTTGGGTCGCAGCGGACGGCCATAAACGACCAGAAGTCAATTCCGTCCATCCCTCTGTCTGCCCCACTATGTAACGGATGTGTGCTTTAATGGCAACGTGCTCAGGCATATCGCATATTCTGTTTTACGCTGCGCACAAATTTGCAATAAACTATCGAGCGTCAGTTTTCTTTTAGAAAAAATATTTTGGAGCACAAACATTTCAGATATGATGGCCGCCGCGTATAATGAACGCTAGCAACGATGCTCTCTTTCTTCTCATCAACAAAGTGTCAGATTAATGTTAATCCAATGAAACTTGAGTTTAGCGGAAATGGTCATATACGGAATTTTTTGTTCATGATGTTATTGTCCTTTACGTACAACTTCTTAAACTTTCAAATGCAAATACCATTAAAGTCCGCCTTTTTCATGCGTCAATAATACTGCAAATTCATGCAGCCTCGAAAATGTGTGCCTAATCCCCAAGATGCAATTTAGCGTGGCAACGTTACCACTTTTGTAGGAGTGCGCTCGGCGCACTACTACAATTCGTATAACCCGCGGATATCCGAAAGCCCTGAGACGATTGTCTGGGCTAGAAATGTCTTTCTTGTGTTATGGATATGGTAATGACGATATAAGGAGAGGGGCGTGCGCTCCGAGAGAGAAGGAAGTGTGGTTTTTGGGCCGTCTGGTATGGAATAAAAGGAAAAAGGAACAGGATGAACACTAGAATCCTACAAATGGGGGCCGAACCGAAAGAAAGCCGATAGCCGGAGGAAGAGTCGACCGACCAAGCCTCGGAGTAACGACCGGTCAGAGGTCACAGTATGTGTGTTTATTTCGTTGCGGAGTCATTGTACTTGTACTAACGTGGAGTTAGCCGTTTCGGGTATTTTGTACTGATGTGACGGGGTGTGCTTATCATTGTTCGCGAAGCCAGCCAAACATAGGGTATCGTTGATACTAGTATCCGTTAAATCCGCGATATGCGTTCGTAGGATTGGACTAATAGGCCTGGACTGAGTACATAAGTGATTGGCCCCGTGAGGAACCGCTGAACATGTGGAGTGACACCGAAGTGCCCCTTACGGAGGTGGTAGGCCGAGAGCAAATAGCCGAATTGAGCATCGAATCGTTACGCGATAAATGCGTCCTACTCTCAGCGCAATTAATGTGGTGTAGTGAAAAGGTGACTGATGACCGCAATGCGCATCACGCCACTAAAGAGCGGTTAGACACGCAGGACAAAACTGTTCAGCGAATGAGCGTCGAGATAGAGGCGTTGCGATTAGAGGTAGAGGCCAAAACGCGACAGGCGCAGTTGGACCAGGAACAACTCGCTCTGTTACGCGCACAGATGAGAAACGCGTCACCGCCGGCGCTTGCAAACAAGCACGAAGTGATGTCGAGGTGTGCAGAAGGGGATGAGAAGCCGCGCGACAACGACCCTGACTGGTGGGCAGCGCGCGCGGAAATCCTGAGGGCGAACCGGGCCGCCGCAAGCTCGCCGACTTTGTCTGGCTGGAGCGCGGCCGCGCCGACCGCAATGGGAGATGTCCTCACCAGAGCCCGACGAAGAAATAGAGACTATCAAAAGTCGAGAGAAGAGAAAAACGGCCGGTGCAGGATCAGCACAGGACGAGACTGCTGACGCGCCCGAACGAATTTGGAAGCAAGCGCGCGGAAAGCCGTTTTTTAAAGCGAACGCAACCGCCAAGCGAGCACTCTGGCTTAGTAGCAAACGAGCGCACGCGCCATGGGTCGCAATGCGTACCAGAGGCACAATGGTACCAAGGTCGAGAGCATATCGCCCTTTCCGCCTGGTAGCAGAACCAAGCGTCTATATAGTAGGAGACGCCACCGCTGTTATGGTGTCGAGAGAGTTCATGCGCAGCTCAGATGGCATTGCGCAGCGGTGGTTGCCAGGAGAGCCGTCCGGCGCGCAGCTAGTCGAGCTGATGAAGAAGGAACAGATCGAACAGACGAATGCATGGGTATGGATTTTATTTAGTCGGAAAGAGCTATCGATGGGCGAATCGGAGCGCCTCATTGAATACCGATGGGTAATGCAGATGGTCAGCACGCTCACGACAGAAAACATTAAGATAGTAGCGCCACTGCCCTACCCAGGGATGGAGACACCGGCACTAAAGGCCGGTGCAATACTGCACGCGGAGTGTCGCAGGTACCAACTCACGCTGATGGAGCCGACCGAACAGTTCCTCGTCGGCAAGACTGCCCGCCCCGAGCTGTTCTACAACGCGCGCTCGCTATCACCACAAGGTACGCGTTAACTCGCAATCTTCCTGCGCGACCGAGGGGGAATGACGATGCCGCCCTTGAACGTCATCGACTGAGGACAATTGAAGTTGAGAAGAGAAGAAAGACGGCGATGAGTCGCGGACCTGCCGACATACGACACCGATTTTGTTGTTTTCGAAGATGCTTTCTTTATGATTGATTGTCGATGTTTCAGGTTCACAGTCTGCATTGGCTTTACTGGTGGTCGATTTTGTCGTTGTCGCACATGTTTCCTTTCTTATATTCGATATTTTCGTTGTCGCAGCTTGCATATGCGTTGCTTGTTTTTGAGGTTGATGTTGTCGCATATACTTCCTTTCCGAGTTTCGATCTTGCCAGTTTCGCAGTTCCGCGTATGCTTCTTTCCTTGTTCTCGATGTGGTCGTTTTCGCATGAAATGTGCGTACGATGTAATGCATTTTCGGCATGCAGTTTGCCAGACTTATGCTGCAGTTGTAGTCCCGTATACGGCACGTTCTTTGATTGTCGCGTTATGGTGCCTTTCCTCTTCTGTAGCCGTTGGAGCCCAGGATGAGTGGACGGATATGTAGGAGTGCGCTCGGCGCACTACTACAATTCGTATAACCCGCGGATATCCGAAAGCCCTGAGACGATTGTCTGGGCTAGAAATGTCTTTCTTGTGTTATGGATATGGTAATGACGATATAAGGAGAGGGGCGTGCGCTCCGAGAGAGAAGGAAGTGTGGTTTTTGGGCCGTCTGGTATGGAATAAAAGGAAAAAGGAACAGGATGAACACTAGAATCCTACACTTTATTGGTGTAAATATCTTTGGACTATTCGAAAATTAAAAACGGTAAGAGTTACCCACAGCTTCATTTACCTCAGAGGCAACGTATTTTTTCGGAAGAAAGCCGTCGTATCGTTGACGGAGGTATTTCCCAAGGTCATACTGCTGCCAAATTCCTTTCATCGTCAGCTCGCCGGGCCCTTCTGGCCATGTTTCAGCCCGATTGCCAACGTCGGAAGGGATAAACTTTGATGGATTGCGATCACCGTGGCGCCAAATCTTAATTCATTGCAGTTACAGCCAAGATTGTTTTGCCACTGATTAAAATGACTATGATCTTTTATGGAGCTAACAACAAAGTGATCGATCAAATTAAGGAGTAGCTGTTCTTTAATTTTCCGGGTAATAAAGTTTATCATTGTATTAATATGACTAAATTATTCAGTTTTAAATGTGTTTGCAACGAAGTGCACACAACGGTAAATGACTGATGAATAGTTATAGAATAATATTCGATTATAAGGGAATTAAGAGAAACTTTCAAAAAAGTCTAAAAAATCCAAATTTCTCTAAAATCATTTGTATGGCTCAAAAATATCTTGAATGCGGAATTTCTCGCGAGCTGTAGTATAAAGCAAAACAACGGGAAAATACCATAATGCAATGATTGTAATGATTGATTTTAAATCAAGATATAATTTTAATAATGATACTTAGTAGTTTTAAGCAAGCGATACCACATGAATATGTCGGAGCGTTGTAATATTTGTCTTTTCGGCATCAACTTGAGATAAGGTCCACAAGAATATTAAAGAGTAGAAGGCAAGGCGAGCCACAAATATTTCGACTGACATCCAAAGTGTGGAATGATTTCCTAAAGACAAGCACTTCCCAGCACTGAAGACGTACGCACATACTACGTTATCCTTAGAGATAGCAGATATCAAATAAATTGAAGTTCGTGCTCAAACTTCCCTTCTAATTACATACCTCCTTCTAGCATCAAACTGGTTCCTTACATCTTACTGCACGCGTTTTTATAGCTTTGAAATTGACTTCGATCGCATGAAGCGCGAGTAGTTAATCCGGACCGAGTTCAATAGATATTCGTCTTTTTATCGCGGCAGAGTACCTTCAAGGCTGCCATTAATTTGAAATGGACTGCAAAACGGAACGAATACCGGTTCTCTATAAGTTTGTTCGGCTGTCTGTGCACTTTTCAGTGTGCTTATTTAACGTCAATTGTACAAGTGGTTTTTCCTGATTGTTCATCGTTTGACGGCTGATATCTACGCTAGTCACTAGCTATTCAACCTAACTTGCCATTAAAGCAGTCACAGAATCCCAGCTTGAAATAATCATACGCCTTCACGCCAAAAATCTTCAATCAGATTTTAGAAAGCTATGCACACGATAAATCTGAACAGTAAAGGAAAACAAATGCACGCCATTGCACGATGCCGTGTGACTCGATGTAAACTGTGCTCGCATTTTTAGGCGTTTCTCCATTCTACTTCCTCAAAGTGTTTACATTTCTGTGATCGAACAAGTAAACACCTCTCACTTTACTGCGGACACCTCAGTCTCGCATATAGTAAAACTGAGTATTTTCGATCAGCGTGTGATTAAAATCAACGAAAGCCTTTGACCGAAATAAATTTCACTGTTAAAAAGAGATTCTGATTATGACTGATGTACGAGAAAAATAACCCGCACGTTACTGTTACCCAGTTCTTATGCAAAATTTCAAATACCATATTTGTGATTGAAGAGTTCATGAAAAGGCCGCGGAAGCTTTTTTAAAAACACCGTCAAAGGACATCTGCGCTGTCACTCCTTTCATAAAATGTTCAACAGTTTTATTATTATTCTTAGCACAATCAAAGTTATTGTGTATATTAGTAATATGCATTATGATTTATCAAGAAAAAGTAAGTGCAACGTAAATAAACATACTGATCGCGACATTAACGTATGATCAGTCTACTCTGAATAGTTTTTTGCGCAAAGGCATACTCAGGCGTTATGGGATGAAATGGTTTACCGTCTCTTATCAGAGCATATCTTTATTCACTCCCCTATAAATATTTGCAATCGCAATGCTGCAGCCCATACGGTTGACACTACAACATAAATCAAAGCTTGTAGCGAAAATATGCCAAAACACGAAAGGATTTTTGCATATGTACTCTGATGAATATTTGACAAAATTTCGAACTGGCATAAACCGATGAAGGTATTAAAAGATTTTCGAACCCCGAGTACACCAGCTGTGCAAAATGATATTCAGTGTTGAGGTCTTGTCAAGTTCAAGTCAGCAACCTGAGATGCTCGGAGCAAAGCAGTCGCAGGAAACTTGAAACGTCCAGCAACCTATAAGCAGGCAGTAGTATGAATTCTTTGCTGAAAAGTGTACAGAACAAAGAGGAGCAAACTAGATAAAGGCTTCTATATTGGGCCAGAGACCTGAGGACAGAATCCTCGCTCTATCCGTTGCTTTTGGATAGAATGACACCGTAGGTGCTAAGTAAGCGCCGAGAAATGGTCAAATTAACCATATAATTAGTTATATTTTAAAATATGAAGTGCAGTCCCACCCTTAATTAATACTGAAAAGACAGCGGACGCATGGAGACTGCCCGTTTTAGCGCGGAAAAAGGTAGACGAATGATTGGTACGATGTAAGGACAATTTCGAACACTCTGCGCGCATCCGCGCTGTTTGTTACGCGTATTTGCAACCGAACATATACATTTATATACACGATTGGTTTAATTCTAGATTATAGCGGAAGAAAGGAAGAGAGGAAGATACAAAGGCTAAGATTCTCCTTTGTAGCACCCAATCGCTCTGCGCTATTCGAGTGATTTTCTGTTGCCTTATGCAACTTTGAATATTTTTGCTTACGCAGTCAAAGCCGGTGTCGTCGCACATTTGCCCTTGAGGACAGCAACTGCGATGTTCCGGGCAGCACACTGCGTTCGCAAAAGGACAGCAGCCATGTTGAACAGTATCCAACGGACAACAAGTATTATGAGTTGGACAATAGGTTACACCGTCTGGGCACAGATCGCATGCTACGAAGATGACGATGAAAGCTAAAATCGATGGATTGTGAACGATTAGTCATTTAGCAGCGTCGGCCTCGTTATGAGATTTTTTGACGAAAAAATGAGCCTTACTCACAGAAGCCGCGTCAGGTCAAATAGAAGTATTATTATTATCTAGTCCATCGAAATTAATTAAATATGACATAAATGTCAGCAACAGCGGTCCTCTCGATTCTGATTTTACGGTTGGAATGTAAAAATATGCGCTAAGATAACGTAAAAATTGATAAAATACGAGCGTCAAGCGTCGGCGGCGTCAGTAATGCCGCAGCTTCGAACGCCCCCGACGCCCACTAATCGTTTCATTGTCATAATGGGGGGAGCAAGAAAAAGCGTCGCGATACTCGATGACGCATCGTAGCAGCCTTCTTACATTGAATGCGCTATGAACAGTTTCAAATAGATCAAACATTGTCAACTCAATTATCTAGCCCTCCATCAATTAGTCTCTAATGACAGAAAATACCAACAATATACCTTGTCTTTTTGATGATTTAAAATGATCGAAACTGCGCCCAGTAAATGTTTTTATATCTTTCTGTTTTCTACAATAACACCAAAAGGCATTGGAGACTGAAATCGAATATCTTTGGACCAGTGAGTACATGTTATCTATTTCTAAAACTTGCTGATTATTGAGAACTAAGGAACTGAGTCTCAATTCTGCACAGTTTTTGCGCATTATAATCGTGCAACATCGCAGGTGGAACTGAGACTCAGTTTCTCGATTCTCTTTAATGAAAGATTTCAGTTCTATGAAACAGGCTTCAGGACTTACAAAATAGGAAAACGGCTGCGCAAAGTGATGGCTGCGGCATTGACGGTTGTTAGCGAAGATTACGAACAGAGTAGAAAATGCCAAGCAGCTTGAAAAGTAGAGAGATGGTGTTTTGTGCTCCTGTATATAACAGTCTGTAGGCGCATGCGTGGGAATTTGCGCCGCTGGCATGACGCAAGTATGAAGTAAGTCTCTTATCACTTTCTTGCATTTTTCATTGTGGCTTGACGCAGAAATCGGTTTAGAGTGATACTATTAAGATCAAACTGAATTCTATAATTGTAGCCGGAGCATGTCAGGATAAATGTGACTCTCAACCTATTAGGTCGTTCCATATATTCTGTCGTTTTCTGAAAACTTCGGATTAGTATATCGCAGTGGTAAATGATCGCCGTGGGCTTATTCTTTTTTCATTTTGTAACTCATTCATTGGGCTACAGAATGAAAAAAGAATAAGCCCACGGCGATCATTTACCACTGCGATATACTAATCCGAAGTTTTCAGAAAACGACAGAATATATGGAACGACCTAATAGTTTACCTTATAAGCCGTTTGGGCTCATCTGAATTTTACCAGTTTCTTTAATATTACTGTGATAGTCTAAAATAGTATTTCATACTTTCGTGGGATGCAGTACATTCCACATGGACATGGAAATATTGCCCGCTCTTGGCCAGCCCATAGCTGTGGGGCTTGCAGTACACACCTTCTTACTATCTCGTAAGCCAATGATCACCCCCCAGTACACTTCCCTTTCGCTTATGACGTCATAACCATGCGACACTTTTCAGTGTACTTGCACTTGTCGCACTCTCTCTCTCTCTCTCTCTCTCTCTCTCTCTCTCTCTCTGCCCGCCGGAAGTCGAACCTCACGGTGTTCAAAGGTACTGCACCGCGAGCAATGAAAGTGTATACAGTCTCCTTTTGAAGCATGTATACGTTATTTTTCGGCAGCAAAATTACGAAAGCATATTGCGCAACGCCATAATAGTCGATGACTAGAATTACTGACAGATCGACTGAATGCAGGGTCGTGACTCAACCTGTGGCCGAAATTTACACCCCACCAAACCAAATATTACCTGATTAGCATCAAGTGCAGTAAATGATTTTTACATCCCATTGTGCAGATTTGACAACGCACGATTTGTGAGCACATTGGGGTATAATAACCATTTGCTGCACTTAGCACTCGTCAAGGAAAGGTTTACGATGGGTGGGGTGTAAGTTCCAGGCACGGACTCAACCGCCGGCCCTTGAGCGCGAGTCGAGCTGTTTTTCTGCGACCTGATTTTCTTTTCGATCGCAAATTGCGTGCCACTCTATCACGGCCAGCCGGCGTTAATGACACGCAGCGCTGTGCGACGCGATGCGACGATTTTTAACGCAAATCTGTATGCAATATTCGTCGTGCGCTGTTGGTCGCGCTGGTCGCCGATCGCCGTCGTCGGCGCTTCGGACGCCCTGCGAATCCCATCGCGATTGTTCGCTGACCGCCGATCGGCCATATGCGCGCTGTTGCCGCCCGACGCGCAAGTGGGCATCGATCGCCGCCGTTTTGTGTTCGCATGCAACCTCGACGATAATAAAGACGGATCAGGGGGCTGCGATCAGACTTATAGAATCACTCTCGTCCCCTTTTCGCGAGTTCAGCGTACATCTCGACGAAAACTTTCTAAAGTCGAAGTATGTGGTCGCTCCCCAGCTCGGTCGGGTCTCGTAGAAATACTTTTTCAAGTTCGCTCAATTAAATACTCATGTTTTTGATTGCACGTGCAGTGCACTGGCGACAGTATAGGATATTGCTGCTAGGTAACTGATTGCAGCATGATTGCAGCCAGCATTTGCGAATGTTAACTGTTATCTAAGAGCCTACTAACCCGTCGCTATGCGTCGCGCGTGTAGTGGAAACCATGGCCATCTTGACTCACCCCTACGAGGACTCCTCAGTAGGACCGGATCGAGCTGTACCAGCCACTTAAAAGTCTGACTACCAGTGTAGTTCGTTGAATACAAAGTATGCCGTCGTTCATTCTCAACAACAGAGCATTTTCCCACGCGGCTGTCGTCTTGTTTGTCAGTTTGCTTGAATGGGCGCGCGTATAGAACTGTGTAGTCTTTTTAACAAAATTTGCATTATATAGCGATAAACGCTTCAAATTTAGGTAAATGGATTTAGGTAAACAAGGTTGCTAGTTGATGTTGCTTATTTGAATCGTGTAAATGCTTTTTTTCAACATATTTCCATTTGCGCAAACTTACGTGCCCAGTGCCTTTTCTCACAACCATTTGATATAGCAGAGCAGCTTAGGCGAAACTAGATAAAGTAGACATCATGTTTATATACTCAAGTAATTTATTTAAAATGGTCAACACTGATATTGTCTCGTAGATAGATAATCTTCCCTTGTTCTATACCGCATCTCAGACAGAGCTATTTTACACATGATCATCTGGATTGGTGTTCAAAAGCGCGCGAATACGCGAATACAAGTCTTCATCTTATGTAAATATTAATGCGCTTCTTTTTATGTAGGGAAAGGTGGCTCTTTGATTGTAAATATTTAGGCTTAGGGTAGTAATCCTGCAATCTTGGCGCGGCGCCCAGCTACCGTTATAAGTAATTAATATCTGGCTGACATCCGAATCCATGCTATTCCCCCTCCACGTTACTTTCCTATTGGCGAAGTTCTGCTAAATGATGTGTAGGAAGAAGGATCGCTAAAGTATAAAATTGTTCTACCCACGGCGGCGTTGATTTAGGGTCCCCGGAGCGTACAAAATGTGCATAACACATACATCACAGGCTTCCCAATATGTGTGAAACATGTAAAACATGTATAGGCGGCGAATAACATTCTTAAAATGGTATTCCGATATTCCGAAATCAATGAAAAGTATATAAAGCACATTTGGTTAAGAACAACGTTGCCGATCCCTATACTGTCCCGTAGACACCCAATAATTTAAAATCACTTCGGGGCGCGTGTTACAGTCTGGCTGGAGACAGTATAGGCAGATACTCGCTGGGAAACGATCGCGAGTTGATCTCGTCACATTCAATAGACTTTGATGTCTCTAATTTATTCGAGGACGAAACGATCGGCATATATTATGCTCGTTTCCTGTAGATCTGCGCCGCTGAAGCGTTCGATTTCCAGGGCTCGGTCCTAAAGTTGCGCCACATTTCTGCAGCATACTTCCCACAGTTTTCCCTTCTTCATCAATGTCATTCGATTGCACCTCCCCAATCCTTCGTCCCACCGCGGCGGTTTAACACCATTGATCTACTTTGCGCCCCACCGCCTGCAGGGGACATAAGACCGGCTGCACCTTGGGACGTTTCACCACGAAACTAGTTTATAGCCGTGTTATGCACTGTTTTAATATTGCATATTTGAGGATACGTGCAGTCTTGGAAATTAAGATTTCAAGTGTCTTTTGGACTTTAAGACTCGTTTTTATTACGACTGTTTGTTCATTCTTTCTGTATGTTGCTTCAAAACTAGAAATCTAGTATTTTTTGCATTATT
>NIUQ01001971.1:0-25838 GCA_002796945.1 Plectus sambesii
AAGTTCTACCATAAAGTCCCCTAGCATAACAAATTTCAGCAAAATCCGAACACTTTTTGCCCATTGTGCCAAGACAAACTCGGTGCTTAGAAAAAGCGGATCTTAAGCTCATCGGACGTTGAAAGAAATCATTCTTGTTGACGAAATTCAGTTTTCGCAACTTTTGCACCGTGGGTGGTCTCAAGGTCAAAAATTTCATAGTCTTGAATCAGGCCAGTTTTTATTGCAAGTTGTAGCCCTGAAGTTGAACTTTCAGAAAAGTATCCACTTTTCAAAATGTGAATACTTCTGATATGTTCCATAATACTTTTTTGATGAGCATTTCTTCATGCCATTCTTCATTCGGATCATTAAACCCATGCCATTTTTTTAATTCTTAATGAATTTTCACGTTTGTTTTTGCAAAACGTTTAACTAGAACTCCCCTATCGTAAGAACGCAAGAACTTGGCGAAAAAATTCTTGAACAGAAAGTTATAGGGTCTCAAACAGAGCCCCAAATGTAAGGCGATTCGGGACATATTTTGAACTGCCGCCTGGGTCCCACAGCGACTTTCTGGCTGAAACTCCGCCCACTTCAAGCTCTCCCCAGGGGACATCTTTGATCCAAGTTCGCTTTTGGGCGTTACCTCTTCGAGTCAGGAAACCCAAACGTGTTTTTTTGGAACACACTGTAATATGAATGTAATGATTTCATTCCTGTCCCTAGTTTTTTGTTTTGCGATGTAGCCGGCTAAATAAAATGCTATTCAATATTCCACTTTTTGCTAAAATTCCCCCCAAAATAACCCCGGAAAGAAGAGCGTGGACTGTCCCTTCCTTCAGCGAACAGGAGTTTGGCGGCGATCCAACTGGCCAGCGGACGATGGCAGACTTTCGAGCATTAAAAAAATGAACTTATCTCAGCTGTTTGCACTCATGAACGCTTCGAACATTACGAAATATCCGTGCTTTGCTTTCCATTTAGCTCTGAGCCATGCGGCCGTTTTTTCCATTTGTGTCTTCCTCCGTTCTTCCGTCACCTGTTTTCTTCAAAGATTAATTCCCTATCAATTTTTCGCGGCAAAACGAATACCTCACGCACTCATTTCCAAAATATAATTGAATAGTAATGGACATGCATTTGAAACTTATTTCAACTTTAAGATACACATAATTATGCGTAAATTAATTTAACAAACTTTGAGTTAATATTGCAGTTTTTGGACCACACGCTTATCAGCGTACAAGTGATCAAGAAACCGCACAACTTCAAGCGACTTGCACAGTATGTCCTAAGCGTTGTCTTTGGAAAAAACATAGTCTTATTCGCTACGTTTTGGAAAGCGAAGTATGCCACAAATATTGGGGCGTTCGTCAATATGCAAAACTTTATAATATTGCTGTTGAAAAACTGGACGCTGAAAGTCTATTGCAAGCTCTCAGCAAGGCCTACGAGACAGAATATTTACAACTTGCTAACATGATTAATGAAAACTGTGAATTAAGGCAGCATCTCGACACTTTGACAATGAGTTCAACTAAAGTAACACTCACACAATACATTGAACAACTGCTGGCCGCAAAAAATAATGAAATGAAGCCAGAATATTTCAACATGCGTCGTGTAATTATTGAGGACCTCCTTGAAATGGCAAAAACTGCGAGGGATGATCAAATGGCCTTCAAATTGGCTGTTTCTGAACAATACAAGACGATAATCAAAGAAAAAATTAATTAAAACTTATTGGCGCAGATCCGATAATAATTAAAGCAAAAGGGGCCAAATTCAGAAAAAAATGTAAATTAAAAAATACAGCAGTATATTTTAATTAAATTACTGCAGTTTTTTATTAGCTTATTAACAATAGGTTTAATAAAAATTTCCTGAGCGTTTTGTCCCACAATCGTGGGTACGCTTTTGGAGTCCTCCCTCAACAGTGCGAGAGAAGGGCCCACTTTGGATGCGACAGTAGATCATGCGATCGGCCGTCGCTTGCCTGACACCGCGATGTTGGAATGGAAACTTTCCGCAGCAGTGCTGCTACCAATTCCCCGACCCGCGGAGGTATGAGCACCTTGGTTAGGTGAGGGGTCGCCCTCAGCGAGAATTGAACCCGCGTCCTCGAGACTGATGAGTGATTGTTTAGTCCACTACACCAATCGACCCTTTAACAATAGGTTTAATAAAAATGTAAATTATAATTACTTTTCTGCATTTAAAGTATTTATATATGCGTTATGAAATTGGCCTCACGGCTAAAAGGCGTAGTTTGGAAGGCGGCAAGGAGACGGACAAGGGGGGCCCCGACGGTGCGCCGGTTTCTTTTTTCTATAAAATGCGTAAATTCTGATGAAATTTTACGAAACTTGGGAATATTTTCGAAATATATTATACATTTTTACTGGCAAAGATTCATTAAATTCCAATCAGCCAATCACGAGTTATACTGCTCTATGTGGCCGCTTTCATTTTCTACAGGGGTTTCCTAAAAAAAATGCAGGCGGCATAACTTTTGAATGGGGGAATGCTTTTGGCCCAAATTTTATCTGTATGATATCCTAGTATGGGGCTTCAAGTGGGCGGAGTTTGGGCTGCCTCCTTTACAAACTGTCGTTGCGGCACCCGAAAAAGTGCGAAGAAACGGCCCTAAATCGGAGGTGACTTTGAAGGGTCACTGCAAAGCGGGGAATTGAGATGGAGAGCTGATTTTTGGGCCACGGGTAGTCACCAAAGGTGCGAATATTTCGCTAAAAAATTATGGCAATCGGCCAAAAATGCCCCATTGGCCGAATTCTGGCAGATTTTCGGCACTTTTTTTGGTCATTTTTTGGAAAATTTCTGATCAGTTTTCACAGCTTTTTGGAAAACATCTGCACTTTTGCAAACTACCCCTAGACCAAAAATCAGCTCACCCTCTCAGCTTTTCGCTTTACAGTGACCCTCCAAAGTCACCTCCGATTTAAGGCCTTTTTTTCGCACATTTTGGGGTCCCGCGACGAAAGCTTGTAGAGGAGGCGGCCCAAACTCCGCCCACTTGAATTCCCATACTATGACACTATACAGTTGAAATTTGGGCCAAAAGCAATACCCCGTTCAAAAGTTACGTCGCATGCATTTTTTGGGACACCCTGTAGTACGCGCTCCAGCCTCTCGCGGTATTCCAGAATGTCTTTCGTGCATTTTGACGGTTACCTGTGACCGTATTTTCCCTATTGCCACTGGCGAGGCGAGCAATGCAAAACATACACTCGTGGCGCAATCGATTTATATGCTTTGCATTGCTCGCCTCGCCATTGGCGAAGAGGGAGAATATGGCCATTGGTCAAATGCATTCCGAATACGGTCCTTAAAATCCCCAAAGAAAGAATTCATGCAAGATGAAGCGCCACCGCATTTTGCAAGAGACGTGCGTAACTGGCTCAATGAAAATTTTGCTGAGCTCTGGATGGATCCTGGATCGCCGATAGTGCTCTGACCGCCTCAATCTCCCGACTTTTCTCAATGCGACTTCTTTCTTTGGGTTACATTCAGTCTAAAGTCAACGCGACTAAGCAGAGGGATATTCCCGGACTGAAGGATAGTATTCGCAATGCATTTGGTCAGGTGACCGACGAAATGCGCCAAAAGACATTGCTGGGGCCGGTTTCTCGAAACTCCGGGTACGGTCTACCCTAGGGTAGCGGCCGGGAAGGCTCCCGAGCCGGGTACCGCCCGGTGAAAATGCCCGAGTTTCTCGAACGCTTGGGTGATACCCGACGCATTAACTGCAGTAATCCATTGGCGCGAACGCATTTTTTGAATTGACACTTAAGATTAATCCAATTATTCCTCGAATAAGTTGAAAAAGTGAATTTTGTTGAAGAATTAATTAATAAACAATCGAATTTAGTTATTTGAGCTATTGTTTCTCAATATATGTCGTTTTGAGTTAATTAAGTGAAAAAATAATTGTGACGATGAATGCTGTGCTCTTAACGATGAATTTGGTAATTACACAGGGTGTTCAAGGAAATGCTAGCGGTTTGTTTTCGAATAACTTTGCACAAACTGAATGGATTTTCATAAATTTGGGTTTCTTAAAATAGCCACCAGTGTTGCAACTCAAGTTTCTTAACTAAGTTATTTAACTTAGTTAAAAACTTATTAATAGTACTAAGTAACTAACTAAATTTCGAAAAAAACTTAGTACTAACTAAATAACTAACTACGTTTTAAAAAAACGAGTTTAACTAACTAAATAACTAACTATGTTTCCAAAGAAACTTAGTTGCAACACTGATAACCACGCTCTAAGAATTCTTTTTGGCATAGCAAAATTTATTACCCATAATCAAGCAGGTGCCCACTAATTTTAGAGGTACTTTATAAAAATTTTGGTTTTATGTCATTCAAAGTTCAAGGTGATTCTCAGAAAATCATTTTAGCCGTTTTTCGGCATGAAGGTACCCCTAAAATATGGGGTACCTGCTTGATTATGGGACATCAGTTTTTTATGCTAGGAACAATCCTTAGAGTGCAGGGAGTGTAAAAAACGGAAAATTATCAAAATCTGTTCATTATATGCAAAGTTTTTCCAAAACAAGCCGATTTAAAATCATCCTCGATTTTCTCAAGTACAACGCCAAATTTAACATAACTCTGCCAAAACATTAAAATCATCACAGAATTCTCTAAAAGCATTCATATTCGTCAAAAAATCAACTTACAACCTTTAATAATTCACTTCCCGGCCGACGTGTCCGTGTACCTTTGGCTAATTGGCTTTTTGGCTTTTTGTTCTACGTCAAAAAGCAAAAAACCAAGTTGCTTTTTTGCTTTTTCGCTTTCTTGCTTTTGGTCGAAAAAGCCAAAAAGCGAAAAAACAAATTTGCTTTTTTGCTTTTTCGCTTTTGTTCGGAAAGCCAAAAAGCAAAAAAGCAACTTCATTATTTCGCTTCGGCGCGCACCGTATTTTTGCTTATTTGCTTTCCTGACTAAAGCCAAAAAGCAAAAAAGCAACTTGGTTTTTTGCTTTTTGACGTAGNGGACACCGACGCTACCACAGCTCGGAGCAAGGGTAGCTCCCAGCCTTCCCGAGCCTTCCCGAGGAAGCCGTACCCGGCGCAAAAATGTTTCGAGAAACCCGGGTACAGGGTACGCGTACCCAGGGTGCACCCTGCGCCTTCCCGGCGTTTCGAGAAACCGGCCCCTGGTATACCGCGAGAGGCTGGAGCGCATACTAGAAAATGAAGGCGGCCACATTCGTAAAATTTCACTAGAAATTACGCATTTTATTAAAAAAAGAAACCGGGGCACCCTTGGGGCCCACCCTGTATATTCCCACAGACAAACCTAAAAAGATTTTATGAAACTGCACTGCCGAAATTCAAAATTATTTATCTCACCTCCTTCGATGACGCCGAAAGTGCAAAAACGTCAATTATCGGAACCCCTAAATTCCCTTTTCGATTTTTGACCTTGCAGTACTGTAAAATCCTCTATCTTAACATTTCTGTTACCCAAGACATGTTTGTTGATTTTTATTCGCCAACAATGTTATGACGCAATATTTTACTTAAACCGTATTTCTTGCAATAACCGCCCTCCCTCCAATAAACGCCCCCCTCCTCTAGTAATCGCCCCTCTTCATGGTGATTAAAGTAATTTACACCTATGCAGTGTAGATCAACACCGAACTTCCATACAAATTCGACTACTAATATTGCATGATCTTTTTATTTATGAGTTCTGTTACATGTTGAAGTGGCAATTGAAAATAACAGATGCCTTCTCTCCAAGAAGCACCCAGTTCAAGCCTATATTGAAAAAATAAACGCCCTGAGCGATTATTGGAAGAAACACAGCATTACTATTTCAGTTTTTAAAATATCTCTCTGTAACAGCATAACGTAGTATGAAAATTTTCTATAAATTCTTACTCGATTGTACCATGTCTTATACATCTAACCGTCGTCGTATGATGGCATTTTTAGACTCAGCGGCTACAGCAGAAAACAATTTTTCCCTGGTTACACAATACTGAGGCTTTGTTCGATTTGCTTTCTTGCTTTAATGGAATTTTTATTTCTTGTGTTTTGATATGACCAAGTAGCATCTACTTTCTTTTGTGAAATATTTTTCAGTGTCCCAACAGTGGAGTCTAATATGCTTTAAATTTAAAAACTTCTGTTGTGAAGTCTGATCCATTATGCTTCACTTTTTAATTTTTTTGGAATATAAATTGCTGATTTTAATTCTGTTTCTGAGCTCTAACTGCAGTTCAAATCTAACACGAAGCTAGACATGTTTAAACAATTTTCATTTATTATTACAGGGTGGCCCAAAAAAGGATCTCTTAAATTTTAGTGTTCGTCTCAGGAACCACTTAACCAAATCTTGTCAGATTTTAACTGAACATGTACCTCTATATACTGAATGATGTGTTATAATCTCAAAGGGGAAGTTTTCCTGACGGTCACGCGAACAATTTTGTTTTAAGTGATCCAAAAGTCTAGGTTACGAAACGGTTTTCTAAGGGTGGACCATAAGTAACGAGACACGTTTGATGTCAAATAACTCGAGTAATACGCAACCAAATTCAGTAATTTTCACTCCAAACGAAACCCCAACATATGTAGATTATTTATGTTAAATTTCAGCTGACTTGGATTGTTCTCTTTCTTCTTTCTTTCTTTATTTCGCTTGATCAGTTCATTTCGAACGAAGCGGGAATAACATGTTTCCCCAAACAATCACAGCCGCCAGAAGCGAATCACCGCCCGCCAGCGTTCATAGCCAGACGGGTTGTAGCGGCCGTAAGTCAGTGATAGCCGCCCCCTCGTCGTCCGGGCACCAACCAAAAAACCCAGTTCAATGTGCTACACTCCGCGCCCGCAACGGCGTGTTGGAGCGGGGATTCTTGTTTGGGTTACCGAACGCGCGAGAGAGCTGACACACCATGACCACGCCAACCCGTTCCACGACCGATAACGGCGTAGACAGGCCCAAAACGACATACACAACGGATTGTAGCAATGGTCGACAAGTAGGTGACAGGCGCCATCTGTAGTCATCAGTGAATAGAGTGAAATTGAGCGATAGCGAGCGGGGCGGCGCTCTCCAATAGCATACTATGAGCGAACCCAGAACGTTTCATAGCACACTATGGAAGAGGGATGAGCAGGCCGGCAATCGGCCGCCCAATCGACCGCGCAAATCATACGACAATAACATGCTGAGGAACAGCGGAATACTGTCTGGATCGCTGACGTGAATTTCTACACGTCGCCCGAACACTCCCGGCTTACTGCGAGAGGAACATGCAGCCGGCAGTCGGCCGCGTAATCGGTCGCGCAAATCGTATGACAATAACATACTGTGACACAGCGAAATACTGTCTGGATCGCTGCCGTGAATTGCTTCACGTCGCCCGAACGCTCCCGACTTACTGCGAGAGGAACACTCCCAACGTACTACGTACTGCGAGAGGAATATGCAAGCCGGCAAGCGGCCGCAAAACGCGAATCAAAACAGCAGTAACTTCAAGTATACAATTACTGTCGGATCGCTCTTGTGAATTTCTTCACCTTGATTTCGGGTAGCATCGCAAGCGCAACTCCACACATTCACGCCACCTGCTTCATGGATCGAGATGTAGTCCAGCTTTATTGGGAATTGGGTTATTCTCCACTTAGGCGCCTCTTCTCCAGTAGATGTAGATTACGCAGACACTCCGCATGTTGACGTCGTTGAACCCATCATTGCCAGTCTTCTTCGAGGACGGGCGTTGAACGTCGGCGAGCGGCAATTGATCAGGCAATGGGCATATGGACGTATAGGGGATAGAACATGAGATTCGGATTTGCTACGCTCCACGCCCGCAACAGCGTGCTGGAGCGGGGATTTGTTTGGGTTATCGAGCGCGCGAGAGAGCGGCGAGAGAGCCGACCGCTCGCCGTCGAGACACCAACCAAAGACCGGGATGATCCTTATGAACGGAATAAGTGTAACATGGACAATGAATATTTGTGTCGCATTTGCGCATTTTCAGATAAAAAAAAGCACGTTGAGTAATGTCATCGCGTTTGCGTGAAATTCTCGTCGCGATAACTCATATAATTCTTGAAATGAATTTGGAATGGTCGTCGCCCAGTTCATTATACTCTTGCATCAATTTTCTTGTATCTTGTTACGTTTTTTGCGACATGTTTGATTGGTTTCCAGGTTGTTACGATCTGTGGCCGTATTCTCCCTATCACCACTGGCGAGGCGAGCAATGCAAAACATACAATCGTGGCGCAATCGATTTATGTTTTGCATTGCTCGCCTCGCCAGTGACGATAGGGAGAAAACGGCCACTGGTCTATTACCGAAATTTCGTCGTGGCGAAGGACATAGCCGCCGATAATGTCGTAACCAGAATATGACAATATGAAGGAAAATCGCAAGTCGCAGCGATGCCTGTTCTACATATTTCATTAGTCTCAGACTGAGCCAAAGTCGAAAGTGGCATGATATTTCGGTTTTTCTTCTGCGAAGAAAGAAAAAATCAAATACAGTTAAATGTATGCCTCTTCGAACAGTTACCGAAATATTTTTAAAAAGAAAAGCTAATAGGAAGGATTTCGAATGTTAACGATCTCGGCTGATTTTTATTATGGAATTGATAGGCAAAGGGCCGCTTGGCGAACTGATCAAAGCAGAAAAACAGAATACCGTATTTCTTCCAATAGACGCCCTCCCTCCAATAGACGCCCCCCTCCAATAGACGCCCCCCCCCCAAGTAAATGTCCCTTTCTAGGGTAAATAAATAATTAACGCCTATGCAGTGTAGGTCAACACTGAACTCATATTCCAATTCGATTACTGATATCGCACAATCCCTTTATTCATGAATTATATTCTATCCTGAAGTGGCAATTGGACAAAAATAATGCTTTCTCTCCCATGAACGTCAAGTTCAAACATTGGTTGAAAAAACAGACGCCCACCCTCTAATAGACGCCCCCCTCCAATAGACGCCCCCCTCACGCCTTGATTGAAAAAATAGACGCCCTGGGCGTCTATTAGAAATACGGTGTAAAGATATATGTTTCGCGTTATGGTCGATATTTAGCACATACGTAACGCACATAAGCTGCATTAGGACAAGATTTCATGAGTTCGTATTTGGAGCGGTTGTCTGCTAATCATGTACTTTGTGATGCACGTTTAAAAATTTGCAAACACGTTCCGTTGTATTGTGTTGAGTGGTAAAACGCGTGACTGAAGAAGTACGACGTATTTATGCACAAGCCAGAGAAGATGAAGTAATTTTTACAAAATATACAATAGCCAAACAGTTTTCAGCTGCCAACGACCTCAACTTTCACAGCAGCGAGGGGCGGACCTGGCGGGGGAGTTTCAGTCTTTGGCGTGAGGATGGCGCTTTTTCTCTGCTGAGACAGCAATTTCTTCAATCGGTTCCTCTGGTGGTGGTGCACTCGTTCGACCAACATTCTAAAACGAAGCGATGCGTTGCGATTGCGAAAGAAGCAGCTTACTTTCGTTCTTCGGTGACGGTGTGAATGCGCTGATTCAAACGAGCCACCTCGTCGCAGAGAGCCGCGTTTTTCTGAAATAAAAGTGCCGTTACAGAAGAATGAAGTGGTGGAATGAATTTCGTTTACATCGAAACTCAAGGACCGACACATTTCTACCGGTATAAGCACTTTCCGTTATATTAGAAGAGACAATCTAAGACCAGCATAACTTAAGAGAGACTTTTTCTAAGCATCGAGCTTTCCTTGGCACAATGGGCGAAATATTTCTCAGATTTTGATGAAAATTAGCATTCTGGGGTAATTCAGGTCGGAATTACCGAAAAACGCATCAGAATTTTTTGAAAATATTTTCGTGTTGAGATATGGCGGGAAATTGAAATTTGATCAAGTAACTACAGTAACAAACCCGAAATTTTTGTTTCTGTAAACCATTCGAAAGGAAATGTTGAGAGGAATCGGAAACTGACCGAAATTTAATGATTGGTGATTTTTTTGAAATTTGGTATGCTAGGGTGCTTTAGGGTAAAACTTCCGAAAATGATGTCGGAATTTTTCGCAAAATTTTTCGCTTCAAGATACGGCGGGAAATTTAAATTTGCTTGCTGAAAACGCAGAACTTGTCGAAATCATTATTTTTATATATCAATCGATTGGAAATGATGAGGAAAATTTGAATATGTTTTCAAATTGAAATTTGGTACAGAACCTGAAAAGTTATGTAAGAGAGAAAATTCGAATTTTCAAACTTTTTTAGTTTTTCGACTTTTTCGGTCAAAGCTTGTTTGGAGGCCGAAGTAAAGCACCCCTTGGGGTTGAAGCCCTAACTCTGGGCTATCCAATGACATCATAAAAAATTGGCATCACTCTGTATCAACGGGTCGTAAATTGAGCCCGAACGTGGTGCACCCCATGTTTACCGTGTTGAGCATAGAGCGAATTGGCATAGCCCGTATGACAAATAACTCTGGTTGTTTGCAATCAAACTCTATGCGGATATGAGCATCTTGTAGAGCTCTCATTAACCAAGATTCCCTTTTTTTAATCATAAAAATTTGATCCCAATTACTCATTTTAAAAACTTTCTACGAGAGTCACAATTTCGGAAGTTTACGCGTTCCTTGCACGTTTCTCACACAATTTGGTCGGCGTATCGTTAAAAATGCGCGAGAAATGCACGACAATGTGAAAATTGTGACTCTCCGTAGAAAGTTTGTAAAATGAGTAATTGTGATCGGATATTTATGATTAAAGAAAGGAAATATAAGTTAATGAGAGCTCTACAAGATGCCCATCTCCGATTTGAATTTAGTGACAAACTACTAGAGTTCTTTGTCATACGCGCAATGCCGATTCGCTCTATGCTCAACACGGTAAACATGGAGCGCACGACGTTCGGGCTCAGTTCGCGACCCGTGTCTGCACGTCTTTGTCCATTTTCATGATGCCGTTGGATAGCCTAGTATCAGGGCTACAACCCCAGGGTACATCAATTTTTTGAATTGTGAACAAGTTTTGACCGAAAAAATCAAAAAACCAAAAAGTTAAGAAAGCTGAAAAACGCAAAAACGCGATATTTTGTTTTCTGCCTAACTTTTCAGATTTTACACCAATTTTTATTCTGAGCCCATATTCAGATTTATCTCATCATTCCTAATCGATTGATGTAAAAAATACTGATTTTGAAAAATTCTGTTCTGTCAGTGAACAAATTTAAATTTCCCGCCGTATCTTGAAGCGAAAACTTTTGTGAAAAAATCCGACATCATTTTGGGAAGTTCTACCTTAAAACACCCTTGCATGCCAAATTTCAGCAAAATCTGAACACATTTTGCTCATTGTGCCAAGGCTCTGAACAAAAGACTCTGTGCTTAGAAAAAGCGGATCTTAAGAGAGACTTTTTCTAAGCATCAAGTTTTTTTGTTCAGAGCCTTAGCAGAATGGACAAAAAGGCGTAAGATTACGATGAAACTCCATATTCTGGGGTAATTTAGATCGGGATTTCCGAAAAACGCGTGAGAATTTTTCGAAAATAATTTCGTGTCGTGATATGGCGGAAAATTTAAACGTGATCAGATAACTATAATTAAAAAAACCAAAATCCTTGTTTCTGTATACCATTCGAAAGGAAATCTAGAGAGGAATCGGAAACTGACCAGAATTTTTAAATTGGTGCTAAACTAAAAAAGTTATGCTTGAAGGAATAGATCGCATTTTTTTGTCCCCGTCCCCGAAATCCGCGTCCCCGAAAATTCCCCGTCCCCGGAATTCCGAATTCCCCGTCCCCGTTACAGCCCTAGCGTTATGCATTGCTTTGATTGATGGTTTGTAATGGTGGTTTGTTCAGGATATATTCTGTAGATTATTGATTTCACCCTTTTTATAAAACTGCTGCTTAGCGTAGTTTCATTTTCGAAAAGTTTATTCACGAAATAGAACACAACATGACACATTTTCTGAGTACGCTAATCGCCATGTCGAGCGAAAGGGAACTCATTTGCAAAGAACTTCACAATCCACTTACTAATAGCACGACCGACAGAAACGGAATCATGTATAGTCACACAATCTCAATGAACGAACTGCAATCGAAAAATTACTACTTCAAGAATACAAAAACGCCAGCGCACGTAGCGAACTCAGCATAGATTCAATTAAAATATCAAGATACAGGACACTCAAAATGCTTAATGTGACATGAAACGAGCAATGTTTGACTGTTATTGGTTAGGCATGAGAACTTTGACGGTCTACGGTCGAGTATTAAGCAAAAGAATCGCCCCATATTTCTTTGAAATATAGTTGAGTATCAGACAAAAATAAACTCGTGAAACCATCCAATTTCCTTCATGAGAATGGTAAAAATAAACGAAGAGCATACAATTGTATCCTTTTATCACATTGCCAAGGATTAAAGAAGCAAAGGCAGAGCAACTCGTGCCTAACGATAGGAACAAATTCATTTCCTGTGCGTCTCCAAGAAAAGAGGAGTCGTTGAATGAGCGCAGCTTTATAATTAATGCCGATCCTTTATGAAAGAATAACAAAACCTCAGAGATATTACTGAATTTGGCAAATGCGCCGATTCCTTTCTTCTGTTTGTAAATTAGACCGTTGAATCAAAAGTCAAATTATAAGCAGTGCCAATTTTCATAGCCGTAAAATAAATCGCCGCTTACTTCGAAATTTGCAACGGGTTATGAAAAGCTTCGCAGGCTCGTTGTTTTAAATAATGTTAGCTTCTCAGCAAAATTGTTCTCAAGGAAAATTATCGTAAAGTTGTTTCGTTAACAAGATTTTTAATTTTAGTGACATATAACTCTCAGAACGAAGTTGATGAGCTACAACCATTTTACTCATGATTAATGTGACATGAAACGAATGATAGAAAGATGACTACAGATAAACAATATACGCAATAGCTCTAATTCTTTTGTAATGTCTCCGTTCTCCATCATATCGAAATGATTCCGCCAACAGTCAAGTTGCGATGGAAAGCATGGTATCTATCAATCAATTGAAGATATTAACAAATAACACTTAATAATACAGGAGAAAGTGAATCACAAACTTATATTTCGAATAGCAGCAAACAACGTCAGTGATATTAACCTGAATGGTTGAAAATGATTGAAATTTAATATAAGGTGTCAATATGACCATTTTTAGCTATTCATCAAGCAATATCAACAAGTTGATTTAAAGCGCGCGCTGGCGAAATGACTTTTGCTGTTGGAGCGTCTGAATTCGAACGCATTGCACCAACTGATTGAGGTGCATTTAATGCGCTAATTTTTTGAACGGATGATTCTTTTTTAGTGCTAAACTTGATCAGTTTTGTCACAGGTGCGAACAATGATAACACAGCAGAACGATATGGCCGCAATGTGATCAAAATAACCAAGCATGCGTACCATGAGGTAAATAAATAGTTATACCGGCCAACTTTGCCTAGAAATAAGAAAAATTGGTTATTCATCATTTCGTCTATGGTCAATAATCCAGTATAATAAAGAATATTTATGATATACTGGGGTAGTTTATCGAATAATGGAACTACAGTTTGAATTAATACACCGCGTAAGATGCTTCGCGATTCAATCATTCGCTGCTTATTCATCACACTGCTTGAACTGCGAAAGTGTTTCCGTAAGATTAAATAAATCGCAACACTTACAATAATTGACATTAACCAAAAAACCATATAAACGCCTGCCATAATTAATGCAATCGATGTTTGCGAAAACCCTGTTAAGGAAAGCAGTCGATTTTCTATGGGTAAGATAAGCAAATAGCATAAGCAACAGTAGAAAATGATTAGACAAGGTGACATTATAGTTGGATAGCTCTCGGGTAGTCCGATGGCAACCCAGCGGTTGCATACAGTCGCGAACAGAGTTATCATTTGTCCATACATTCCCAGTTTGTTTTCCAGTTCCACAATAAGTTCATCAAATATTACTATTAGCAGTGGAGGATCTTTGCTAAATAATAAGTTGTAATACTGAATTTTTCCCAGAACTATCTGAATCACAATAGAGCTAAGAAGGGCGCCTATCGCGATGAAAAAGTTTGCAATAGCCTGATTGAGGATAAACCATTTGTAGTCACCGGTGATGTGCTTGCTAAGAAGGCTGAGGAAGATAACGAACACACATAATAAGCAGCCGATACAGCTACTGACCACAGCGTCCCATACGCCAAGAAACCTGGTCTGCCACGTATCTTCTTTAATGATGACTGAAGTAGTTGTCGTTACATTGCTGAAGGTCGTGGTATATTCGGTAAAGTTGAGAGAAGACATGAATGTTCACTCTGATGTCTTTTATTGGCTACCTATAGTTTCTAAATTAAGAATTATGAGGATGAAAATCAAACATACTTGATTATTTTCGTTTGATTCTTTGAGCAATTGTAGATTAATGTGAGGTTAATGAGTTTGGCTCAGTAACAGTTTTGCATACAGCGTTGTTTGCTTTGAGCAGTAGCTGCGTCCAACCATTCATACCGTCAGCATTTATAGGGAAATATTACATAATAGGTATTGTCATCAAGAAAGGACAATATGACTTTCAGCAAGACAAAGCAATAGTTCCGTTTTCCTGCTGCTAAAGTTAAAATTGAAACCTTTTATTGCATATGCTATTGAAAATTATTGGCAGTGCGACTTGTCGTGTTGCACTCACTGTAATATTCTGTAAGCGCAGTGCTAAAAACAAATCAGCTGTTCAAAAATTTAACATTTTCAATGCAACCCAATTAACTCGTACAATGAGTTCGAATTCAGAAGCTGCATTAATAGTGTCATACTATCCACGCGAGTTTCCAATCAACTTATTAAGGTTGCTTGATGAAAAACTAAAAGCGGCCGTGCTTGTACCGTATGTGATATTTCAATCAATTTGAACTACGCTGGGTAATATCTGAGATTTAATTTGCTATTATTCGAAATATAAGGTTGTGTTTCACATATTCAGCATTATGAGGTATTATTGATCGATATATATATAAGATAAGATACATATATGTATCTTCTATCGATTCGATAGATACCAGGCTTTGCATCGCAACTGCTGAAGGAATTTTTTCGATAGGACAGTGAACGACAACATGACATAAGAACTGAATTGATTGCGAGTATTGTTCATTTTTAGCCCGTATTTCTGTCATTCATTTTGTATCATTAGTCATAAGAGCTCACAAGTTCATACTTGACCGATGGGTGTCCACCGTTTGCCAAGTTTGAAAATATGATGTTTCGATTCAACGACTGAGACACAATGCTTAGCCGCTTACTACTCTCTCCGATGAATTATAATGATTTCTCCTTGCAGTGTGTTTCAGGTAATATCAGCATGAAGGAATTCATATTAGAACATTACGAAAATTCTTTTCAAGCTATTCTGACCAGAGAGCTATTTTAGTCGCGAACGTAATTAACTAGCCAGAAATGTTAAATGGCTGAGCGAATGACGTGACGCAAATCCGGTGAAACACGCCAAGAAACCTTTATTACATTTCTTAACGCACGCTATCGTTAAATCCAAAGAAGCTTTACTCGCTTGCTAAAGCTTGGAAATGGAGAAAATTGATTCACCCTAGCTGTTTCACTTTCACTACGAACCACCTTATAATATAGCAGATTCCATTATAACTATACTGGGCAAAATGAAACCACGTAGCTATAAAACACATCAAATAGAAGATTTTTTCACAACAATGATGTTGAATTCAAGGTTGCCTTCTCGCGGAATTAGGGGTGAGCAGGAAATAAGATAAAATCTCCCGAGACCCTGCAATCCAAAGTTGGAGAACACTTAAAGTAAAAAGAACGATTCAAGACGTTAAATTATCCAGTTTTATGATCTTTTTGATTTCCAGAAAACAAAAAGTAACAACTGTACGTCAAAGTTGTTGGTAAATAAGATACACTTCGATCTCTATCCGAAATAAAACATTCTGAAATTAAAATATTATATACTGTTGGACGACCTTGTGCAAGAGAAAGGAGATATAATGCAAAAGGTATATTTTTGAAGCATTTTAGCTCAGTTATATAAAATCAGGTTATTGGGATTCAGAACAGAGAAAAGGACCTACAGTGAAACCCGGATATAAAAGAAATTTTCCATTTGCTGAGCTAACTCCTATATCCAAGATTTATTAAATTAGAAAAATAACAAATGCAGTGGGACCCGGATAAGTGCACACCGGATAAGTGCACAACCTGGATAAGTGCACAAAATTTTCTTGCCGCATCGATGTACACTTATCCGGGTTCCACTGTATTGTAACTGTGTTGCGCTTTGTAACTTAAAAGATGACGCGCTTGTGATTGAGCATTGTTTCTTTTTCTGAAATAAGCTACCGGAGTTTCTCGAAAATAAGCCCCCCCGGGCGTATTTTCGAAAGCCTTCTCGAAAATAAGCCCCCCCCGGGCTTATTTTCCGGTCAAAAAAATTATTTCGTCCGCGTCAAAAAACATACCACTTTTGCTGCCTTTTCTCGAAAATACGCCCGGCGTACTTAAATATGCATGTTATATCATAGTAAGATACGATTTCGCAATAAAATTATCGCAAAACACGTGGTGAAAAATCGAAATCGGTTGCGTTTACCTGCTGTACTGTGTTTTTGAATGCATTAGGTTTACTTTTTGGACAGTTTGTTCATAAATTATGTGTAAATGCTATTTTTATGAACTTGAGGGCAAATCACTGCGATTTCTGCATTTCTCGAAAATAAGCCCCGGGCGTATTTTAGAGGAAAATGTTGAGACTCGATAATGCTATTTCTCGTAAATAAGCCCGGGGCTTATTTTCGAGAAAACCCGATAAGTATAGACAGGGCGCGATCCGCATTCGTTGTAACACATGTCTGAGCATTTGGGAATCGTCCTCCCCATGATTTTTGTCATAGCGATGAAAAATCTGGCATTCATTTGTCGAACTGTATCGATTACTTCATGCCCTTGATCAAATGTGCTCCATACGGTATTTTGAAAAATAAGCGGGAATTTAGACCAGATGCTTCGCCCTTTAAACATGAAGCCGCAAAACGGAGTCTAGCCATCAGGGAAACGGACAACTCGCGACACGACAACTCGCGACATGGAATTTTTGCGACAATTCGCGACACGACAACTCGCGACATAACGTGAAATCTTTGCGACAATTCGCGACATACGCTGAGGTCGAATACTACCAGATAATAGCCGTGGCTTGGGTTTCAGCGTGGGTTGCTATTCTTCTTTCCGCTATTACCGCTCCTACTACCATTGTAACTGTCTTCGGTAGCATTGCTATGATTATAATTGGGCTAATTATGAGTGACAGATCTCCAGATCTCAGGGGCTATAAAAGGAGTAGAAGCATTGGTTATCCATAGTACCAAGCTCCATCCTCTTTTCTCACTGTATCCCAATATGACTACACTAGCGTACGAGTGGGGCCAAAGCCAACGAAAAGGTGGCTCCCGCAAACTCATTACTCCAGCGCCCCCGGCTGCCGAAGGATCGGCTCAGGTCCACACCTGGACTAGCTACAGGGGGGCGTATGTTGTAAAAGGTGAAGAGATGAGACCATTTCGCTGCACCGAATGTCAAAAGATATACGCAGTTATACATAGTAACTAAGTTGTTTTGCTTACTGCTGTCTGCTCTTGCGCTTCCTCTTGTTCATATGGATTAAATAATTTGCTCAATATCCCGCATTCAAATCCCTAATACTCGAATTCCACAGCTCAGGAAATCGGGTTATCCTCCACAAGTGGTTCCTTGTAAGAGTACAAACCGAATGCAAGAGATTTTTTGGATCGAAACTTTAAAAAAAACATTTTAAAGCTTAAATAATTTATCATGTCGCGAATTGTCGCCAAAAAACACGTCGCGAGTTGTCGTGTCGCGAATTGTCGCAAAAATATCATGTCGCGAATCGTCGTGTCGCGAATTTTCGTGTCGCGAGTTGTCATGTAGTCAGCCGGTTTACGTCCAAAATGTCGAGACCCGAATGTCGAGGGACAGAATGTCGACGGTACAAAATGTCGAGGTATAAAATGTCGAGGTACAAAATGTCGAGGCTAGCTATGTATTACAGGTTTGCCCTTGTTTGCAAAATTATCAACAAATCGATCAATTTCTTCCATATCTTGCGCAAAATTCAGACTAGACTGGAAAATGGTTCGTGAAATTAGGTTTAAATAGGGTAAACAGTGTTGAACAATGAAGTAATGAAAGATGAACGAGGGTAAGTATCGGCAAATGTAAAGATGAAAGAAAAGAGAAAAGAAAAGATGAACAGCAGAAGTCGAGCAAGATGACGATGCGTAGGCGTTGATTGCAGGGATGAAGGCAAGGGCGATGATGCCATTGCGGTCAGCCGGGTGCTTATATACCGGTCAATCTGCCGTTTACCGCGCATTATTACCGCGCATTTACCATTTAGAGTGAATGCGCGATAATAATGCGCGGCACTGCTATGATTTGCTTTTTTGAAATGGAAGCTCTTTGTACTACTAACCTAGCTAAAAACTCAACTAAATATTTAGTGTCCTCAACTTCTTTGGCATCCAATTTTTCTCGTCTCGACATTTTGTACCTCGACATTTTATACCGTCGACATTTTGGTCCTCGACATTTCGGTCTCTCGACATTTTATACCTCGACATTTTGTACCGTCGACATTCTGTCCCTCGACATTCGGGTCTCGACATTTTGGACGCGGCCCAGTCAGCCATCACACTCTATTTACTCTCCAATACATATTGTTCACTTTCTCAAATAAATATTGACTTCAAATACGGTATGATTGCGTTATTGAACCCATAAATCATCGCATACAGCCATCGGCGTCACTGTGCAAGTAGTTGCAACACGTGAGTAGCAGTTACGATTTATGCGCATTATGTGTTTTGCGCAAATCAGACAAGAGTACTAGCCATCTCTAGCTATGTGCGCTTTGTGAACAAAAATGTACGACGGATAACAACTGTCGCGGGGTGGCGCTGGTGTCGACCATCGAATGATATCATTCGACTGTCGACAGCAGCACGCAAATGTAGTGTCATTGTTGCTGTTAACCAGTTAGTCTTGTTCGCGTTCTCCCGCCGACTTGTTTGTTTTCCTCCGAGTGTTGCGCGATAGGTGATTGCCTGTTTATTGGTGCTCGTCCTAGACGAGCACACCCGTTGCATCTTCATGTTTGTCATAAAGATTCCCGTTGCCCTACGTTCCTACTACCGAAGACCCGGCACTACAACATCCATAAATAAATATTGGGCTAGAAGCGCATTTCAAAAGTATACATCTTATTCAATATGAACTAATTTTGCATGTTGTCCTATATTTTAAAAATTCTGAGCGCACCGTTTTATATGTTAAGTCCTACTGCTAGAATTCTAGTTTATCTAAAATTTAAAGATCCTTGCTTACAGTTTATCAACATCTGGTAACAGTTAACAGTTATGTATATGCTTATACTGACAGCTTTTGTTGTGTGTGACATCGCTATATTTTATCTTTTGTAAATGTGGCGCAAAGTGCATTTGAAAAATCGTAGTAATCACATGGGAACTTGCGTGTGCAACCTTTAAAACGAATTTTTATGTAAGATACTTCATTTATTTGATAACCAATAATCATCATTAGGGACGGAACATTTCGGCATTTGTGTTGCTACATAGTATCTTAGTTTTAGGCCTAGTTATTGAAACTGGTGACGCAAGAATCAGCACGTCACAGTTCCACTACAAAGGTTTAAAGCCACGTTCCATGTACATCCTGAGCATGAGTTACAAGGTGCTTCAGGAAATCTGCCGCCTGAAATATTTCTTTGATTAGATTGTATAGATACAATTCGTTTTTATCTAGGAATTCGGCTGGTCAGTTAGCGATATTTTATTACGCTCAAAGTTTCTTCGCTAACCATAGTATCCTCAGTGCCTCTTTGAAAAGTAGCTTAAGAACATCTTTTGTGGAATGGATAAGAGAAAAAATTTTTCATGAAATATTATGGTAGCGATCCGTTATATGTATACCAGCGCTAGTGTTGCGTAAAAAGAACTCATGTCGGGTTAAATTTTACATAATTATTAAAGGGAGGTGAAGCAGAACGGATTAACATACCACAGCCTCCCGCTTCTCCCATTTTGAGAGCGATACTTGCGCAGTCGACCATGATGCTGCAAACCGAGAGCAGGAGGATGACGAGCACAACCCGTGTGTGAAGAGTGAACATTTTTTTGGCTTGGTTTTAGAGTATGACTGAAACATATCCATTAGGAGCGATATTACCATAGACAAACTTCTTTTACCTGGGAAGAGTAGTGATCTGAAGTCACTAGTATGCGCACGCTTGTAGAGAGCAAACGCTGGTAATGATCATCTGCTCCTCAGGAAGTGTATTTTATAGACATCTTTATCGTTATTTTTAAACAATTTGCTGACAGTCACAGATAACTGCGCAATAAACCTTCACGTGAATACCAACGTTTGCGAGATCACACGTATCTACGCAGACCATTAGGAATGTAATCGTAACTTCCGACGAGACATTCAAAGTGCAATATATGAAAAGTCGTACGATCATACGACTCTAACACCAGCATTCATACTACAATACAGTTGTATTCTCCATTTTCATGTAAGCATCGTTGTTTAGTGTTTGCAAACGCAGATCAAGTATGTTCATGAATTGCTCCTGTGTTAGACTACATAAACAAAGTCTTGGCTCATTAGTGGCGCGCTTCGCTCTGTTAAACAAGAATACTCATACAGATTTAAAATATATCGAATCATTAAAATGCTATTGTTAAACGCTAATTGTGCACTACTTAGTTTTACATTGAATTTATAAATGCGCTGTTTTACACGAACTGTGTACTATTTTGCCTGTTGCGTAAAGTGCTCCGATTCTTCATACTACATTTAGCAGATACTTATAGTCTATCTTATGCAGAAGTTGAAGTTTCACATTGTATGCTTTAAATTGTTGAGATGACGATGCTTATGTCTACTTGCGATGAAACATGGATATTATTACGCTGCGGTGTTAAAGCTTTCCTCGTTAGATAAGAATATGAAGAAGCCTTTGCGATGCAAGACTGCAGAGATAACGGAGCGTGAACATCACGCCGTTGCGGTTTCCTATTCATAGAGCAGCGCGCACACGTCATGCCCGCTTGCTTTACGAAGATCGTCAACTGTACATTTGACTAGAACTCTAAACGATCGAATGAGTTTAGGCAGAACTAGGCACTGACAAATTTATACCGCAGATCTTATCTGAAATCAGAAGGAATGAATCCAGACTCATAAGTGATCAGGAACAAATGCATTATAGTAGCTGCTGACTGCGCCTCCCTTTGACCTGATTTTCGTGGGTGCTGCACCTTCTTCATCTACGGTGCCCAAAACTGCAGCTATGCTGAACGTTGTACTACATTTGCTCCGATTATGAATGATTCCTTACACATCTTTACAAAGTATCTCATCGATAAATTTCCTTTGAAAAACGGTGGCGAAGCTGCTGCGTATCTCGCAGGCCCATTTGGGGAGTGGTGTGATGTTGTATGTGTACAAAATGTGCATCTTGTACTTATCGCTCCGCGCGGTGATCGAATCGTGACGTGCGCGATCATATAGCTTACTGTTAGGGTTGACCAAGCGTTCGCGCAGTCTTGTGCAAACTCCCGAGTCCGCTGAGGCGGTTGATAGCAATGTAATTGATGTGGGCCGCAGGAATAGTCTCTTTGAAAGACTTTTGCAACTCACTTCCGATCTCATTAACTTTAATTCCGATTTACCGGAAGTATAGACGAATACATAGGATAGATAAATAAATGGGAATACATAGGATGAATAAATAGACAGAGTGCACCTTGCAGAAGAACTTTTCCCTTGAATAAAAGGCTAAACAAAATTCTATCCATTGAGTCATGAAAGCGCCAATTGAACCGGCTCAGCTTCAATCCAGTTATTAAACCATGAGTAAAGCTAGAACAAGCGACACATTTGTCTCTTAGTGCATCTTTGAGGGCGCGGATATGTACACGTCTTGGGGGCCATATGGAAAGGATTTGCTTTCAACCATGATTATGTGGTTTTAAAAGTGCTTGGGGAAACTCAATCCTCTTAGCTCATAGTTACCATATATAATCTTCTCACAGGAATTGCGTACGCATATGGACTGCTCATGAAATGTCCAGAAATTGTATTTTCAAATGAATCGAAACGAACACTCTTTCTTGTTTGCAATTTGACAAACCATTCAGCTCTGTTAGACCAAAAAACCAATACACCTTCAGCATGATTACGGTAGATTCTTTTGTAAAGAGTTCAAATGCAGTTTTGTCTGCAAGGTAAACTTTCGTTGGCTTCCAATTGGACAGTGCCGATGTTCGCATGAGCCTAAGGCTAGGTGTATTTTGTTTCCCTGGACAGTTATTAGTATGCACTTTGTTGCGGCTTGCGATCAATCTATTACACGCTTTATTCGCATTAACCAATAGGAGCGGACGTGCGAAACGCCGCTTGCTTACACAGCAAAACAGCTATCTAATCTAACAGGCAGACTTCGCGCAGACATGACATGACCGATGACAGACATGACACCACTGTCTGTGGAATCTGTCTTCGCGGCTTGGTCCCTCACACACGTCAACAGCCGTATCTTCAAGATCACAGTTCTCACTGTAACCGTCTGTCGGCCTTTATTATCTCGCTCTATGATCCTTACTTTGTGCACACCTACATTTAAATGAACTTTTAGTGTATAGGCAGATGATTCCGTTGTTCAATGATCACTCGCAATCGGACATACCTTTGGACTTAAAACCTTCAGTTGCTGCGTTAGGTAAGATCGTTTCATATGGGGGTGTAACTTGAGAAGATTCAGAGGGAACATTTCTTTCGGTAACACTCTATATGATGCCTATGTATTCTTAAGGGGGACGGCTTTCTTGAACATGAAAGTGAGCAAAGGTGAACATGACCACCAGCCTCAATACTTGAAGAATCAGTTTTTCGAGTTAAAGACCAATAATTGCTAATTATCCCCATCTGTATGTTCAACTAATGCCGTGACTTTCCTAAATTTTCAGTTGCGTTCAATCCTATAATTAGATTCATGAAACACCCTCGATTGTGACTTTGCCATTACACCTCCTTGCTATGCCGCAGTTTCAATCGATATTGAGCAATAAACAGTACATTTCCCTGATCCGATTTTATAGGAGAGTATCCAGAATATCCAATTTTTTGTTGTTGAACTCAAATACTTTAAATTTGAGCTTATAGTTCGAGATGAAGCAGACCTGCCGTGTAGCTTTGCTTTCTCTCTCTCTAGAAATTGATATTGATTTTTAAGTTTTGTATAAACCTTGCATTTCATTTGGAGAAAAAGAATATGTATTCGCTGCAGTTCATTCGCTATAATTCGATAATTCGGTCTTTTTCACGAAACATAGATGAAATTCTCGTTTAATCAATGCCTCTGTTGTATACTTGACGCAGCGTCCATCACCCCATCTCATTCTTTTGTGCATCAGAGTCATAGCCAGCCAAAGCATAGAAAATTGTTACTAGATACTGCTTATGGCGCGCGCACCGGACACACGCGTGATGGAACCTATTTGTGCGTACCAGATGTGACTTAATAGTACATTTTTAACTGAGAATATGAAATGTATTCATCATAATACGACTTTAAATTGCAATTGCTAACAGTTTCGGTTTGTAATGTATGGGAAAAGAATGCTATCCTCGCTATAGACGCTCTCTATGGTTGCAAACGACTTAATCTACGAGTAATCCAGTCATAGCATAAGTAAGTTCTAAAATGGTCTGATCTTCCAACTTTATTTGAAACGTTGCGATTCTCATCTAACGCGGTGTTTGACCGTTCAGAACGGACATCTCTTGTAAACTACAGCCTGCAAACTTAGTGCCGGCCGTGCTTGGCTCTGTAGCTATCTTTTGTACTTTGACCCCCTTAACTCCAGGGTGTTTCACTATCATTACGATGTAGTGTTTACATAACGATGAACGTTTCAAATGTTGCATCAGGAAGTGACTTTGTACACATTGCCGTTATAGCGTTAAAGCATGTAGCGAATGTGCAATATTGAAGTTAATAACAATGGTGCGAGTTGCTCATCATCCATTCGAGCTAATTGTAACTTCAATTGGGCTATTGAACACGTTTTACATACATGTGATCTTTTAAGCTTAAAGTTACCATTAAAGAACAATAAATAGGATTACGACAGTTATTCAGTTGTTTAATACGTGAAGTCCTATAACATGGGCGAGCAGAGAAAACAGCCATACAGAGACAGAGAATTCAATGAACAAATAGACACGCATTCAGGCAGCACATCTCTAAATGACATATTGAACTCGTCAATAGCCAATCTTAGTTAATTTGCCATCTCTTTCATTTAGTCAAGCACCTATAAATTACAAAATGTATCGAAAGGTCCGTGACAAACATTAACTAGCTTTTTTCTCTAATTCAGTGATCTCGATCGGAGAGAATCTAAAGTATCAATAGTCATATAGCATACATCTAAAGGTCTGTTTTGAAACGCCCTATTTTAGCACGAATTAAAGCATTTGCACTTCGAGGAAACTCAACCACGATTGGTTGACACTAATTCTCGTCGATTTCTTCACACACTGTGAGTAAGCTGCGCGTCATAGGTGCGATACATCTTGGGGACTGTGAGCTTTATTTCTGCTCTAGTATTCTCCATACAGCATAGTCCGTTGGATCCATATTTGATGTATTTGCAATCCATTCATTTGGGCTGAAAAACCGGGGATCTACCCCCATGAAAGGTTGAGTGGGTTTTTTGCTCTATGAGATGGCACAGAGTCCTGCTGAAAAGTCCATTCATTGTCATCAAAGGGTTCTTGAGTCCAAAGAACCACATTTTCATGCAAAATTCTGTGGACGTAAAACTGAGAATCGATTTTCATATCACTTGCAATAAAGAACAGCGGCGTTATTCAAGTTACAGTTTACCTGTTCATACCGCGATCAATAAGGGCTTTTGCATGTTATCTTAAGTCCGAAAATTTTTAACTTCTTTCCAAACGACTTTTCAGCAATATTTTAAACATTTTGCGGATTGAAAGTCTCTTCAGTTGCGAAAATTTTTTTGTCGGAAGAAAGATCCGTTCCGAACATTAGCGACCAAAGTCTTCAGTGGAGGTGGCCATTTAACCAAGCAGGACAGTTCACAAACCTATTTAGCTTGACTAGAAAATGTAACCGACCTAATTTTCAAGTACCACACTCTTGACTTACTTTTCTGTTGAGAAATACGTAGTAAGTTAGTTGAGATGTGTGAAAGGTAGCCGGAGTATTCAAAAGCTGTCAAAAAAGAACAGTGACAAAAGTGTTAGACAGAAGAACAAACAAGAGCCAGAAGGTATAGCAAAAGGAGAGATTCAGAGAGGAAGCAATCAGATTTAGTAGAAAAGCGCGATGCGAGAGAGCAGTTAAGATGCTGTTGTATCTACTATTATTATTATTAGGCATGCCCAGACGGCCAGACTGCTGGGCTGATAGTTAGACAGAGAGCGAAACTGAGCGCGCGCGCTGGCCTTCCTAGGTAAACACAACAACCCTTTACCTTATCTACTCTATGCTACTTGTAATGTACATCACGCAGTTATTACTTGTTTACCCGTCTATCTGCCAGCACTGTTTTTCTCCCATACACCACAATAAACGCTGTCATCGTTATCGCTCACAGCAATGTCCACCCTCCACGGCACATTAATTACCTTATAAAATCGACTATTGTTTATTTATGAGCTCAATTGACTTATAAGCG
>NIUQ01001972.1:0-25605 GCA_002796945.1 Plectus sambesii
GTGGCAGATGCACGAAATGGTTTCTACTAAATTATTATATATTCTTGTCGTTTGAAAGAGGTTTTTGAACCGCATTGACTGCGTATCATCTTATATAACACGAATTTCAAACTGTAGCGGGTTTCGTAGCGTAGTATTTACAAATTTGATACTGTCGTTTACGTTCCGTATCCTCTGCACGTCGAACAAATCTTTTATGGGGTTTAACTTTTTAAGGGGGTCGAAACTGAAAAAACTGAATGCGCAGCGATGATCAGCGTGTTTGACTTGACAACATATCAAAAAATAACTTTTGACCGGAGTTCCCCTTTAAACTAAGATATACAGGCAGAAGCTTCTCACAGCTTTGAATGTGGGTATAAATTTAATAATAAGTTTTCTAGCGTTTTCACGCTCCGACGGAGGGCCCGCTTCTTCGGCTCTTCCTAAGAAGGACCTTCGTCACGATACGTGTCTTTCCTCGGTCGGCTGTCGCATGCCTGACACCAGGGAGTTCTGATGCCGGGAATTTGAACCCGGGCCTTTGCGAGTGACAGCCGTAAATCCTACTATTAGATCACAGCGGAACTCGAATTGAATTTTAATAAGAAGCTAAAAAAATTGTCAGTGTGGTAAGCCTTTACTTATAACTGAATCTGTTGCACCTCCAATATCGAAAGAATGCTCATTAAAATTCTCAATATTTCTCAAAAAAATAATTTTCAATACCAGTTTCGGATTTAACAGTACCTTCCTTAACTGGCATTGGCTATGGTCTAGTTGGTTAATTTTGAAACTTCTAAAACCAAAATCGTTATACCACTACTTGCAACCATTTTAAGTAAATTTTTACAATTTATGAATGGAAAATTTATGAATGGAATGAAAAGTGAAGGTGACCTCTTAGCAGATTTGGGCTACCCATGGAAGATTGATCGCCCTGTACGAAATTGGAGATAATCTAACTGTTTCTGACACATTATAAACATATGTTGTTCAGCTCAGAGTGCTCCAATTGTCCTGCGCAAGGGCTCATTTGAAAGCCCTACTTCTGGAGTTTTTTGATGCCCTTTAAAACAATTTTTAGAGCGTATTCTAGGGGCACGCCCTCTTGGAATAAAAATTTCCGAAATCTGCTTTATTGGCCTCCACATGTGGAGAAATGCAAGTTTTTGGCATACTGAGGGACAAAACAAAAAATTTATCAGTAGGGGGACAGCCCAAGGGTGCCGATCTTTTCGAAAACAAATTTAGTCCAGTTTTCAAAGTTTTTTTTGTTTTAAGATAGAGAAAACGCCGAATTGGGTTGCAACAAAACAAAACAAAAAATTAATTTCTTTCGAACAGATGGGTACCCCTAGGCTGTCCCCCTACTGATAAATTTTTTGTTTTGTCTCTCAGTATGCCAAAAACCTGCATTTCTTCACATGTGGAGGCCAATAAAGCAGATTTAGGAAATTTCTATTCCAAGGGGGCGTGCCCCTAGAGTACCCCTAAAAATTTTTTGTAGGGCACCAAAGAAACTCCAAAAGTAGACCTTTCAAATGTGCTCATGCTCAGGACAATTGGACCACTCTGAGCTGAGCAACATTTGTTCATGTGTCAGAAAAAGTTTGATCACCCTGTACTTTGTCTTTGTGAGAAATGCAAAGCTGAAAGGAGATGTACCGTATTGTAAGAAATAGTAGCACTGTGCCACTATTGTTTCAACCCCCCTCTACCCTGTGCCACTATTGTTGCGTGTACCACTGTTTTTGCGCGTGCCATTATTTCTTGAAATATGGTAATGGAATGAGTAATCAATTGACCTTTTCTTCGCACAATACTGTAGCAGGATCCAAAAGCGAGCAAGCTTGGCAATCAGCTTCAATCAGCTGCAGCATTTTGCGTATTTCTCTGGTATCATCTTCATGCTTCTTTCTATTAATATGGATTTCCTGCAGCCGCCATTTGTATTGTAGAGACTTCTGTATTTGTTTAGGAATATGGTGCTCAGCTAGAGGAAATGGCAGAAGCAAAATTATTTTCTTCACACCAATGGACATAAGACCATTAACAGTGTTTTGTAGGCCATTTTTTAAAATAGCTTGAGCTTGCGTGTTGGAGAGTGAGCGATCTTCTTTGAGAATTAGTTTTAAGGCCCAATGATAATAGAAAGCTATCAAAAGCCTTTTTGGCGGCTTTTTGCGCAAGTGGTCAAAGTCCTTTGCATTGTGCCCTTTACATGTGGTTGGATCGTTTGGATAGGGCAAACCCCTCTCATAGCTGCAATTGAGCAATGGAGCGCATGAATTTCGGAAGATGATATTCACCCGTGAATTTTGTGATCCAGTCTGCAATCACAGTTATATTTATTATGTTTTAAAAGTTAGCAAGCAAATGGAATAAACAGCTTTCCAGCAGGTAGAGCAATGGATGAACAACCTTAAAGGCCAATTGATACCAATACTAGGACCGTAACGAAGATAGGGGCTTGGAAACTCCGGGGACAGCCAATTCTGAGTATAGAGGACAGAGATAGGAAATTCCCATTACAGATCTAATAAAGACCCTCATAATTAAGTAATCGATTAGAAATTGAGGGTCAGAAATGTTCACAATGATCTCAAAAAGAATATCTGTTATCGCTGTTTTGCATTTAATGCGTGCAATAGTTTAGAAATTAAAATGTTACAACAAATAGCACGCTTCCGTTACAAAAATTAAGTCAAATATGTAACGGTAATAGCAAAACAGTGTTAATCGGAATAAATCGAAAGGATTTCAGTGCATACATTTTATATTAATTTGTTTTGCGTTATTCAATCATCTTTATGACTTTGTAATGGTAAATGAACTGAGCTACGAACGAATCACGTGACGCAACTTACTGAGCATAGACGTGTCAGTACTGCATATAACAATCTATGCATAGACTTATGATTCCATACTAATAAATTTCTGATCTGATTTGGTCAACACTATGACTAGACGTGCGCATGGGGGTTCAAAGGATACATACCCGGGTCAAGTGTATAACTTGGTGAAGTGAAGTCTTGAGGCATAAAAAAGTTTCTCTGCGATAACCTTTTTTTAATAAGAACTTATTGAGAGGTGGTTAATCGTCTGGTGCAGTATCTACCTTTACATCCCCACTGCATACCTATAGACGCCGATCAGTGCTCGGTCCTGACAGCGAAATACTAAAATATTAAACATACCAGCAGAAAATGAAGTGACGTAAACACAATTAGTGCGTGACTATCACCCCAAATAACCGCACTGATTTGTGAAGTTTCATTTCCAAGAAAACATGCCTTCTCTGGTGGGGACCTTTCACAAATAGAAGAATAATTATAAATTATTGATCCCCTTTTGGGATCATTAGCATTATAGGTGAGCGTCTTCAATGAAAGATTGCTCACATTTCTTTCATTTTGTTCTTTTGAACCATTTATCCCAATCAAATTTTCAAATTTGCTCTCTTTAGTGTAATCTCCGATCGCAGCGAAAGTAAGTATGAATGGTGGAATAACTGCTACTGCAATAGTCACTATTTTGCTGAATTGTATTCTTTGTAGCGGCCTTTCAAAGTAGAGCGTGCTTACGCTTGCAATCAAAAATGGAGCAAGTACATAGATAAAAAAATTTAATGATTCCAGTATGTCTTCATGAAAGTATGAGAATGCTGCTGAAATCGGCCAATGCCATAGGTACCAAGAATAAGATATTTCACCAAAAAATGTTGAAACTATATTATTCCAAGGAAAGTCAAGATGAGTAGTAGCTGAATCAGAAGAATAGATTATATACGTAGTTAGCAGGCAAATGCATAGCCGCTGTACAAATATATTTAAAGGATTATTAGACACCAGACAAAGATAAATGATCGCGTAAGCGCAAAATGTCTTGCAATAATCTGGTTGTTTGGGTGATGAAAGCATGTTTACCTCATATTGAGCAATGTCTTCCGTAACTGTTTCATATGATTTAACTGAAGAAGCATCAGTGTATTTTAATTTGAAAGCAAAATAGCCGCAAAAAAACTGCCAGAAACGATACGGCAGATAAAAGAATGCAAAATTTTCCTTTACAAACCAATATGATGCAGCCGAGCCAAGAGTTAAAATGAGACTAATCAATGATTCATGTCCTACTTTTTTACAGAGCCACACAATCGGTACTGAGCAGAGATAAAATTGAATTTCGACGGATAAAGACCATGTGTGAAGAAGAAAACTACTATCCTTGATTGTGTCGAAATATCCCTTTTCTTTAGCGAATTGCAAGTTAGATGAAAAAGAGGAGGCGGTTTGCAGTTCGTTAGTATATGTCATAAAATCATCAGGCAGTACCAGAAAGTAGAGAATGAACGTCAAAATTGTAAGAAATAAAAAATATCCAGGAAATATTCGCCATATGCGTTTGGAAAAGAACTCAAAAATAGGACGAGGTGGATTCTTGTAGTGGCTGGAGAATATAAAAAATCCAGAAAGAACAAAGAATATGTCAACGCCAAGGTATCCGCTGCGGAAATAACTGATATTTAGATGGAACAGAATCACGGAAAAAATTGCTATTCCACGAATCGCGCTTAAATCGTCTCGACGTATATTTTGCTTCATGGTCCCTAGAACTTGATTCTGCAATGTATAGAATCATAAATCAACAATTATTAGTTAAAAAATACCTATAATATTAGTAACATATATTACTATTATTAGTGGACAAATTCTTTGTTAGTGTTAGACAAAAATAAAGGCACACTATGACCGCCACTATTTGACCACGCTTTGCCTGAGTTTTCCTAATAAAGAACTAACCCTTGTTCTGGTACATCAAGAAGCATAGAAACTTGTACTCTTTTGAAGGTTTTGCTGCAAGTATGTATACTTACTGAGGAGGTTTCTTTTAGAAACATGTCCATTTTTCTGATACATCCAATGTGGAGTAAAAAAGAACAAAGAACAGACTACACATTTTCAAAAAACGCCTAGAACATGGTTCAAGTTTCAAGTTTATTTCGCTTATTCATATTTACAAAAACGAAGCGGGACTCCACGCTGGTTGGTACCTAGAGAATATAGTAACCAATCTAATATAATACTTCGCAATCACACTGAAATAGCACAGATACGTCACGTTCTGCCTTCACGCTTAACACCTCCAAGTGATAGGGATAGGAGGGAAGAAAGTAACTGGATAAATATAGAAAAGCAGATACTCTGGAGTCTCAAGGTATTTCACAGTACCTATTTTCGGTAAAAATGAAAGGCCTGATGACGTATCATATTGTACTCACCCTGCAAATGACCGCGGTCAACCGGACGAAGATGAATGGGGCGACAGATCCTGAACTGACACAGACGATCTGCCGGCGGTTCTTGTGATTGAGTAGTGTCCTTCGACGTCTTTTATGCTAAATTTGTGATTACTATTTGTAAGCGCTTTTGTTAAGCGTAATCCCAATGCAAAATCGTACCGCTGAGCAAGCAAATACCGCAGGAGAGATGTTTGCTAACTAGGCGCGAGAGCCGCAAAATGAACGCGCGCATCTTTCTCAAAATGAGCATTAGATTTAGCTGATTGCTGCAGTAAACCGACAATACTTCACGTTGCGTTTGAAATTTTACTCAGTCTATTCTCGGTCCACTAATACATCTTCCAACACTTTACTATTGGCCACGCAAACACTTCTGGCACATAAGTCTATTCTCCGTGAACTGATCGAAAGCTCGCAGGACACGAGACTAGACTTACCGGAATTTTGATTTCTCTAAACATTGATTTTCTTCTGGCACAGTTAGGAGGATTTTGAATTTTGTTGAGAACTGGCATGCTATGGTGTTAGAATTTTGTACAGGAGTTTTCGCTCCGAGACACGGTGAGGAGTTTCAATATGTATATTGAGAGCGCAGAGTTTCTCAAAATCGATATTGTTATGCATCAATCGATTGCAAATAATGAAAAAAATTGAAAATCTTCACAGATTGAATATTGGTATTAGTGCTCAAAAGTTATGCAAGATAGAAAAGCCGAATTTTCGAACATTTTGTTTTTTAGATACATCGCCGACTTGTTCACTAATTTTAAGATTAAGATACCCGACGATTAAAACCCTAACGCTGGGCTACACAACTGTACTATAAATAATATCCAGCTCATAGTGCAAAGATAAGGTCTCATTTTTCAAGCGAATTTCTAGTAACGCACATAGTGTATGGTAATTGGCTTGAAAAATGAGACGTAATCTGTGCACAGCCATATCTTGCCAACACCATGACCGAATTCAGTAATTCATTTCAAACAACACCCCTAACATCTGCAGATTATTTATGCCAACTTTTAGCTTAATTGAATTATTTTGAACCAAGTAGTTTAAAAGTTTAAAAGTTTCGCTATTTTACTAGGATGGTTGGATTTAAACACTTAGGGACAGAGAATGCGCGAACGTAATCACTTAAAACTTTGGAGAACAAACGTTCAATCGACCTGCTATATTCTTGTAAAATTTTAGCAAAATTGGTTACGTGGTTCAAAAAAAGTAGCAATTGAAAATCCACCTTAGAGTGGCGGAACCTGTACCTCTTTTTCCGTTAAACAGAATACTTCACATAAAACCCTTGCAATTCCCCTTATACTCATTCGTTTGAGCTGTACATGGTGTCATAAAAAATATTCATTAACGCTCCGCAAAATGGTAGAAACATGCTTCAAATTAGTTCAAAATGAAAAAAGCTATTCAAAAAGAAATCGAGACCTTCAGGTGCGCCACCCTGTAGTTACGGGATAAGCACTCTGAAAATGAGACCGCCGCCATTTCTGCGCTTAGCGTCGTTTTAGCAGAGATATGAAGACAGGCTTTCTTACCTACTTCCATGGTCTGTTTGATTGAATACCCAGTGTATTGCTGTTCATAGAAAATATTTTTAAAAACTCTTAATCAAGAATACCATATTGCTTTCATTTCTGAACTTCTGAACACCCTTACAATATCCTTTACATCTTGCTTCTTTTCTGTAATACTCATGAAATGGTTATAAACATAGTTCTGTTCCAGTTATGTTCGAAGGTATAACCATTGTTGATATTCCAGACGAAAACTAAGCATTCACAGCAATACGTGACAATCATGTGCAAACAATGATTTAATGGATTTATCACATAAAATCTATTTATTTTCTAATATTCAGTGAATACTTATGGACAATCAATGTGGAGCATTCAGTCGATTAAAATTATTGCTTCAGGATTGCTCTTGTAGTAGGCGCTAGCAGCAAACGCAGCAGTACTTGGAGAAATAGGCTGCTGAAAACGATATCATATCAGTACTGCACGCGCGTTACACCGACACTATCTCAATCTCTATTATAAGGAGTGTTATCTCTAGTATCCACTGAGAAGTTGCATCAGTAAATTTAGAGGCGTGCAGTGGAAACCGGAAAAGTATACATGTTTTGCAAGAGCCGTATGCAACTTTTACATTGAATTATGTCCAGATAAGCGAACAAGCCGGATACTGGTACAAAATTTTCTCACTGGGCCGATGTGCACTGAAGTGGTTTCCATTGCAAAATATCATGAAGCATTAAATTTTGTCAATATTTCTTGAACTTAAAGAACAAAGTTGGGCTTTTTTGAATGGGAAAATGACAGAATCGGTAAGGGGGGGGGGAAGGGAGGAAGGATCTCGCTTTGATTGGCATCCACCCACCTCTTTCAATCATGTAAACTTCTGATATGCCCAGACATAAACAGAAATAAAACTTTCGACAGTAATTCAATTATCGATTATTGCTGGATAACGTCAAAATACCGTATTTACGGAAATAGTAGTACTGTGCTACTATTGTTTCAATCCCCTCAGATCGTGAAATGTTAAAAATTTATCCGCTTATAACACTTTTTTTTTCATCTCTTGCTCAACATATTTTATCACCATTAGGACATGGAAAATGTTATTTCTATGAATGAAATAACATCATGTTATTAAACTCCAAGATAGCTGTAAAAAATAGTGGCACATGTGCTACTATTTTAGCGTGTGCCACTATTTCCGTAAATACGGTATTGCCAAAAAACGGACTTCAAATGGTTCGTTTACTGCGAAGCATCTTCGTCGCCAGTATGTGAATTTCTGCAAGTATTTTGCCATGAACTCTAATACTGCACACTTTCGACCGGGATGTTCTTCAAACATGTGACGTTGAACTTCTTCACTACCAGTTGGCAATCGACTGCCAAACAGGCAGAGCCGGCACTAAAACTAGAATCTCAAAATGTGTTACCTTAACTTCAATAAAAAGAAAGCACTAATCACTTAAATAAAAAATCCGCAATCGATATTGGTAGGCAAATGGGAAGTTGAAATGATGTGATCGACGTGGAAAGACAGCATTGTCATATGATACTTAAAATTTCAAAATCTGGCCCATTTTGATGATATTTTGTTACTCTTGACCTATCTAATTAAAGCCTTTCGGTATTTTAAACCAACTAAGGAACAAATCTAAATATTTCCTAACATCTTGCAAAGGAAAATATCTTTTCCGCTGAGCAATGAGGCTTCCAAATGTAGCGCTCTTCGGCAGTTTATTGGAAAAATTAGCGACTCTTTACAGCTATTAAACAGTGAAATATGACTTATCTTCATGATTGAGCTACATAAATTGGAAAACAGATACAGGAAAAGCGTGAATCTCCTGTCCTAAGCAGCTTTCTTGCAATTAAATAAAGTAATAAAAAAAACAGATTATTTCTAAATTAATATCGCCATGTCTTCCGAAAGAAATCTAATGATACCAACTGATGAATTTTCACGAGAGCTAAGCCTTCAAGTTGATTTCTTCGATTAAATGCATCTTTGGCTAGGCAACGATAACTCGTGTAGCTCGAAAGGAAATGCATGATTTATTTCTTACAACAAATTGTAAAGAAAACTGTGTAAATTTAAAATTTCTCTTTCCAGTACTAATACTAAGGGCTTCCGCCACCCCTAAACTATTATCTCTAACTCACTAATCTTACTTTGGAAAATCAAGTCTTACTTGAAATAAAATTTTGTTGACATGGACCCACGGGTGCTGCGAAACTTCCAATGATGAAAACAATTGTAAATTGCATTCAGCGCACTTCGCTACAGCCACGTTTGGTTGATCACGTTGAATGTATGTGCCTGCAATTTATAGTAATTGAGACAGTGAACCGTACTTATTCGCACATTTAGCGCTAAAGCAAATTGTAAATATTTGTTTGATTTCATTTTATGGCCTTAGTAATGTTCCGTGGATGATAACGCATTTGATGGACGCAGAATGAGCCATAGAAGTGCACTGGAATTCCATTAAAAGTCAGCACTTGGCAAAAGGGACCCCATCCGACGCCTGGTGGAGGGAGTACACTCCATCAGGTTGATGATCCCATTCTATGCAATGCTGATGCAACAAATTCTCAGCAAGGTAACCTTTTCAAAATTTAGTGATAGCTATAATGCGAAAAAAATATAAGGATCGCCTTAAAATGAAAAATTTCTGCAGCCCCTAACCCTCACGCTTACCTTCGGTAGTTGAACATGGCTGCTTTAGATGACACTTGAGCACATGATGCCTCTTGGACTTGTTCTTGCACCAATATCCGCACTGGGAGCAACAGACTCGGCGACGCTCGTTGTCAGAGGATCGAAGTACAAGAGAGCTGGTCATGCCATCCACTTCCTTTTTTCGTTTCTTACAGGGAGCCTGTTACATGAAACGATTGAAAACTGTAATCGAGGAACTGGATCTCAATTAAAAAATTTATAGTGTAGTGAAGAAGGACAATGTAAAACTGAAAATCTGTTACAGCTTACGAAAAAATTTTTAATTAAACCTAGCGGATTTACGAGAAAGTACGAGAAATTGAATTTACGAGAAATGCAGAAATCGCATTGCTTTGCCCTCTAATTCATAAAAATAGCATTTGCATACAAATTATGAACATACTGTCCAAAAAGTAAACCTATTGCACTCAATAATACAATAGAGTAGATAAACACAACCTATTTCGATTTTTCACCGCGTTTTTTGCGATAATTTTACAGCGAAATCGTGTCGTACTGTGATGTAATATGCGTATTTTCGAGATAAGACAGCAAAAGTGGCTTGTTTTTTGACGCGGACAGGATAATTTTGAACCGGAAAATAGGCTTGGGGGAGTCTTATTTTCGGGTGGTCTTATTTTCGAGAAATCCGGTACTTCAGAAATACGGTAGAGTATATCCCAGTTACGAGTGGCGATCCAAATGTATTTCTTACGTAGTCAGGCTCGATACTTATGGATCGCCCCTCGTAAACAAAAATTGGGTATCAGAAATCTACATATAAGAGACTAAATCATTTTCTTTGCAAAGTATTACACAGTAACATGTAAGAATATCCAAATAAATAAAACATGCCTTTATGAGCAGATTTTAGTCCAGAACTATGAGATAAGAGAAATTACCCAATAAGAAAAAGAAACTTCTGGTCGGTTTAATCAGCTGATGTTATCAAGTAAATTCAATAGAACAAAACATAAAATTTTAAAGAAAACTCAAAAAATTCATCACTTAGTATACCGAACAAACGGGTTTAACTCTTGAACTCAGTTCACCTGAGTTGCAACGTTTTAGCGACACATACCGTAAATCCTCTAATAATCGCCCTGGGCTATTATTGTTTCATAAGGGGTCTGAGGGGGGCGATTATTGGAGGGTGGGCGATTATTATTTCAATCGATGTTTGAATGAAGCACTCGTTGGAGAGAGGGCATTTTTTTGTTTCAATCGCCACTTTAACTTAAAAAAGCGCTCAAAAAATAGAAAGATAACGCATTATCAGTTGTAGAATTTGAATAGGAATTCAGTGTTGACCTACACTGCACATGCGTTTAATGTTTTATTCATTCTGAAGGGGGGCGATTTTTAGAGGGTGGGCGATTATTATTTCAATGAGGGTCTGAGGGGGGCGATTATTAGAGGATTTACGGTATTCCTTTCCATATCTAAGAATATTCATACTATGAAATAAAACTTTTGTTTATTTAATTTTTAGCAAAGATGAGTCGAATAAGGTATCGAATCGGCCCACTCAGGTTTCTTGCTTGTCGCGCATTTCTTGGCAAAATACAGTATAAAACACAATTTTCTAAAAGCATTCAGTTGCGTCGACGCTTCGCAAAAATGATTCAGTATAAAAGCAATCACTTTGGCATGCGTTATCCGACCTGCGGTTGCCAGGAAATGTTCTATACAATGCAGAGAAACATCAAGATTTTTTAAAATGGTGGTGCATAGTTTAAAAATTTCTTTAACCAAAAATGAATTGAAAATTCGATTGCGAGTCCCAATCAATGTTTTTCAAACTAATATTGTAATCATTAAACCTTGGTTAGAATGAAGTTAGCTTTCATCCATAGCTATCTCAGCTCTTCTTCACAATTGAACTAAAAATTTTCATTCAGTATTACCGTGAACTCTGCCAGTGTTGAATCATCAAGGTTGTTGCTCTGAACTTCAACTTGAAACTGGTTTAAATTTGATGTTGATTGTTTTGGCGTGTCTGCTGCGCTTGTTTGATTATACTCATCAGTAGAAAACTGTTCTAACGGCGACAGCGTCTGCAGTGAATATGTATCAACGCAAGTTATGAATTTTTCAGCACAAAGCTATAATTTGGATAATATCACCTGAAGGCAGGGCCTATTAAATCAATTAACATGGATCAAAATGCCGAATATTGGAAACAATTGATACAAAAATGTGCCGCGAACGAAGCGCTGCTTAATATGTCCATAGCATTACTGATACAAATATTTAGGAAATTAGCTAGGAACTAGCTAATTCTAGGAACTAGGAAATTCAATTTTCAAGTTCTTTTTTATCAACGCTAATATTTACTACGCTTTCATCATAAGTAAATGTGATCGAGGTCAGATAAGAAGTTTTGACCACATGGCACAATCTAGAGTATAAAGGAAAAAAACGTGGACGAATAGAAAACGACTGGTAATTAATATTAGTGGAATTGGCCTTCATTTTTAGACCGTGAGAAGAGAGGCAGAGCCAATATTTGACGGTGGCTAAACCAATCCTACATGTATTTGCATCTCATTCAGCTCGTCCGTCATGTTAAACTCTTGACACAATTATTAAAAGTGCTTTTCTGGAGCTCATCAAATATTTCTTTCAAAGATTTGATAAGCTGGATTTTGAAAATTTGACACCACTTTAACCGCTGCATTATCTCGCCACAAAATGATCAATAACTGCTATGAAGTTCTGCACTTTTATTAATAATTTAAAGTTGAGCTTAACGCGACGAGCAAAATGAAGTGCAGCTCTCGTGATGTTAAAAATTTGTCTCATACTTTTAACCTTAAGCCGGCCGCTAATGTATCAAGAAAATAGGCGATTTCAGTATCTGCGTTGGGAAGGGGAACTAAAGCTTTATTCTATTTCTTACCGGCATTACACGTTCTTGCGTGGCTACCGTTATAGTTGTCGATTCGCTAAATTCGTCAAGTAGATGTGATTCATTTACTGGCGACGAAGTACGAGCGCTTCTAGGACTTGCTGACATACTGAGTGGTTCTGACGCCATTCTGGTGCTAAGAGATATTTTCAGTAGTCTCTTCAACTCGAGCTTTTTGTGGTCGTACTCTGCATCTTCCTTATATACTATCTAAAGAGATATTGGTATTTACAATTGAACACCAAAAGAAAAAGTTAAAGATTACCTTACATGCTCTACCTATGTGGTATTGCCCAATATGTAAACGCAGACAGTGCTTGGTGGCAACGCGGATGGCATGGTTTGGCGGACAGTAGATGCATTCGTACGGGGAAAAGCTAAGATGCTCGACGCAAATGTGTGCTTTTAGACTGCTCGACTTTAGAAACTGCTCGCCACATATATCACACTTGACTTTTTCTCGCGCCAGTTTTCGATGCATTGTCGTCAACTTAGGCTAATATGCAGTTTGTCTAAAAGAAATATTTTATTTCCTCTTTCTTGTCCAAATATTTTACTAGTTATCATCGCTTTTACTATCCAAAAAACCTCTGCATTCTCTTCTATTGGGATATTTCTTTATATAATGGTCTTGAAAAAGGAGCATATCAATATCATTTATTTAGCACGCCTAAAACCGTAACGCACGCATAAGCGCCAGAGATGCGACGCGATTAGCGCACGTCAACGTGCATATGGCTTAGACAATTTCTGAACATAATAGAAATCATTATTTACTCTCTACTGCCCAGATGAATAGGCGCTTAGCTCTCTGAAAATAACAGGGCAGATGGCACTGTTTCATCAGCTTCATTAAGCAAACAGGGATAGCAATACGAGAAAGGCATAGAGCCAATACCGTGGACAATGGACAGGTTAGCGTATTATCAAAGCTGGCATCGATACACACAATTTCGGCCGGCGCCATTCTAACAACCGACTCAGCAGATCACCATTGAGATTGTTATTTATAATGGACTATCCTTTCGATGAGTAATAGCTTTCTTCTACATTCAAAAGGCATATGAGTACCAATAATGGGATCGAGTCGACCTTTCAGGCCAAACCCGGTCCAACTATACAGCTTTTTTGTATCGGTCTGAGCCCAAACGCCGAACCCGCCTCTTACTATCAGACCAGCCTACAAGTTCGAATCGGGCAGTCAGGTCGAGGATCGCATTGAAACCGGGCTGTGCCCTTCTATCGCTGATTATAACTGTTCGATTAATAATTATTTCGTAAATCAAAAGATAGTCGCCATCGACGTGCAACGCGGCGTCCAGTAAGGCGACACGCTATCTCCAAAGTTGTTCGTCCTCTGCCTCCAGCACGCGCTCGACAGCATCGACTGGGCGCAACGCGGTCTAAAGGTCGGTGACCAGCGCCTCCCGTACCTCGCCTACGCCGACGACATCGTCCTCCTCGCCCACGACGTCGATGAGCTGCAGTCTATGGCCGACGATCTCTCCACTGCCTGCGCCGCAATCGGCCTCAAAGTGAACGTCGCCAAGACCAAGTGGCTGTCTACAGAAGATGCTCAGCACCGACTCCACCTCAGCAGCAAGACGATCGAGCGCGTGACGAGCTTCATCTACCTCGGCCAACTCGCCAACTGGCCGCACGACCACAGCAAGGAGATCAGTCGCAGACTGACGGCCGGATGGGCGACCTACAACAAGAGCAAGACCTTCTTCATCGCGCCGCGCATCCCGATGAAGCTCAAGCGACGACTATTCCACCAGTGCGTCCTCCCGACAATGCTGTACTGCTGCGAAACGTGGGCGCTGACCAAGACAACGGAAAACCGCCTCAGCAAGGCTCAACGCCGGGGTGAGATGACAATTCGCGACACGACAATTCGCGACATAGAACCATTTTTAAGCATTATCATTCCATACCTTATCTTTTTCAATTACCTTTGCGCTCATTGTATTCCCATTGAATAAGGGAAGAGATTTGAAACGAAAAATGTGAATAAGACTTGATAATTTAAGAATATATTGCATGTTTATAACAAAAACGCCATTTTCGGAAAATTTGGAGAATTGGAACGCTTTATTACTTGTTTATGCCCAAAAGATCTAATATTTCAGCGGCCAGGCATACGTTAATGCCTTAGCAATCATGATATTATATTTGCAATTTCAAAAAAGGTTAGAATCAATTATTATTGCATCAAAAATAATGACGATTTCAAAATGTCGCGAATTGTCGTGTCGCGAATTGTCCAAATCCCAACGCCGGATGGAGCGCTGCATTCTTAAAGTCCGACTACGCGACCGACGACCGAACACCCTACTCCGTGGCATCACGAAGCTGCACGACATCGTCGAATGCGCGCGGCGACGGAAATAGCGCTCCACGGCAAAGGTAGCAGCGCCCGGCGCGACGCGCTGGACCCGGACGATGATGACTTGGATGCCCGACGCAACCTGACCCATCGGCATATCAGCTGGACAGACGAGCTACGAGGGTTGGCGGGGAGCGATTGGCTTAGGGCCACTATGTTACCACCATGGAATGCCAAGGGATCTCGCTTCGTTTGTAATAAGTGATTATGCGAATAAATGAAATGAAACGATTTTCATTCATCAGAGATTGATATTGAATGCAACATTACAGCAGTACAGAACTTGCTGAACGAGAATGAAAATCTGAATAAGCTCGCAGAGACACCACTGTTTCTAACATTCATTTGCGTAGTTCATGAAAGAATTGATGATGGCACACTACTGGAGTTGTACTGCAATATTATAAGATGGCTTATCGATAGACATCAGCAAAATAATCCCGATCGCGATGTCCCTGCTCTTTTTGGATTTCTAAGCAATTACGGTCCAGATTCTGAGCACTCATGGCAGAAGCAAAACACAATTCGAAAGCATTACCTGCAATTTCCACAACTTCTCTCTCTTGGCAAAATGGCACCGCACTATTTAGAGAGGAATACTTTTCAGGAAGCTGATTTTACTGAGTTCAATATAAAATTTATAGTTCATGAAGTAGGACTGATAAGAAGAAATGAATTTTATGACCAATCCGGGAATCTTACCACTACATATTCCTTTCCGCACAGGACCATTCAAGAATTTCTTGCCGCATCCTACTGCTTCTGTTCGAATGATCCCACAAGTGAATGGTTGTTACCTGACTCTAAACTGGATACATTCAAAATGAATGAATTCGAGAGATTTCTTTTCCGAATCGCGTTATCTTACAAAATGCCAATACAGGAAGAGAAACGCAAATATTATTTCGAGAGAATCATTGATATCAACTTGAATATCAAATTTGATGCATTCAATGCAGCAGCTGGTTTCAACAGCGATTTGCTAAACTGGTTTCTCTCACAATGCACAAACGTGCAATACACTTCTTTGTATGGCGAAGAGAACGGTGCAAGGCATAAATCAAGGATGACGAATGATACATCGATACACAATTGATTAGTTATCACATCCAAAACATACCGTTCAGTAGGGTTCTCATTCAGCGACTTGATTGAGTTCCAATCATTGGAATTCAACAAATGCTCATTCTCAGCCAATTCTCAGCTGTCCTTCACAAATTGTCCATCCCTGAAAAATCTGCAATTCAGTGGATGTAAATTTGAAAATAGCGCAATCCTTGATATTGCAACATTGCCAGCTATCGACACTCTGGAATTCAATGATTGTAAATTTGACCTGAAAACATGGCACTCAATTACAGATGGAATAAGAAACAGTTCTGTCAAATTTCTGAAGCTGAAATTTGGGAAAGATTTCAATAAGGAATTCTTAATACACTTGCGAAAATGCAATGTTGACAAAATGGAAATTACCGGAGTTTCTCGAAAATAAGCCCCGGGCTTATTTACGAGAAATAGCATTTTCGAGCCTCAACATTTTTCTCTAAAATACGCCCGGGGCTTATTTTCGAGAAATGCCGAAATTGCAGTATTTTGCCCCCGATTCGTTAAAATTTTCACACGCGATCATCATCACTATCAAGCAGTAGCTGCAATCCATCAATACGTTTGTGTTGTGCCAAAAGGGAAACGAATTCAACATTTACTGTGCAAAAATCGCGATTTGCACTGTGATATAACATGCATATTTAATTTAGCCCCGGGCGTATTTTCGAGAAAAGGCAGCAGAAGCGGTATGCTTTTTGACGCGGTCGGAATAATTTTTGACCGGTAAATAAGCCCGGGGGTATTTTCGAGAAGGCTTTCGAAAATACGCCCGGGGTGGGCTTATTTTCGGGTGGGCTTATTTTCGAGAAAACCCGGTACAATAGAGAATTACGCAATACGTCAAAATGATCTGTTATCATTTAGTGACTTGATCAAGCTCGACTCAGTGACACTTCAATATTGCACATTTGAAGCCAATTCTCAGCTGTCCTTTACAAACTGTCCGTTCCTGAAAAATCTGCGATTTTATAAATGTAAATTAAACAACAGCACAAACCTTGGTATTGCAACATTGCCCGCGATCGACACCATGCAGCTCTATGAATGCAGCATTAATTTGGCGACATGGCAGCCAATTACAGATGCAATAAGCCACAGTTCTGTCAAATTTTTGCACCTTTCTGCCAGTTACTTTGCGAAAGAAATCGATCCTAAATTTCTTCACCATCTGCAAAAATGTAAACGCATTAAACAAATTCACATAAATGATGTCTATAATCGTCATAATAATCACCATATTTTGAAACGTTATGAGAAAGAAGTGGCTGCAAAATTAGCAGAAATAACACAAAAATTACCACGACTCACGAGCATTACTATTTTGAATAGTTATGACCAAAGACTGAACGGAAGCAGAAGACTAGAACAAGGGAACAAAGAACAAATTGAGAAAGCTGGTCGAGAAAGAAATACCAACTTCTCGATTAATTACGTGGGGCGAGATGATCCTGAGCTGGAAGAGTGACCAATTCCTATGCAAGTTAAAAATTCTCCTTACTCGGCACTATTTATCAGCCTCTTTATTAAAAAGTGTGCAGAAAATCGAATGTACGGAAAATTTCCTCTCCCTATCAGAACTTCATACTTCTTACACCCCCACACTGCCTGTTATTGTCATGGGATGGGGACTGAAGATGTATGTGTTACTGCCCAGTCATAAGATGGCAAAAATTTCAAATTACCTATAGGGATCTTACGACTTTACGAAATAATTTCGTGTTACTCAACAGCGTGAGATATGGGTATAACAGAACACAAGCTTGGGGTCATCAAAATTATGAATTTAGCAGAAAGTGATGATAGCCGCAAATGAAAATGCTCGCGGTCAGTTAGATGAGCAAAATAGGGATATGAGGAAAGAATAGCCCTGAGAATGAGGTATGAACTGTCCATAGGATATGGCATTATAAAAAGAGAGGTGAAAAAATGTTGCACTAAAGAACACCACAAAATTAAATGTATTCAAGTCAAGTATTCAAGTCCTTCATTTTCTAATTATCAAAGCAAAAGAATTTGAAGATTACAGGGGGCCTATTTCATAAAACTGTTGCAATTGCAGAATTGCAGAATTGCGCTGTAGTTTGCATCGTCATCACGCAGTTCTGCAACTTTCTGTTTCATAAAACAGTTGCAGTTGCAGAATTGCAAAATTGTGGGATTGCAATTGCAGAAAAGTGGCACTATTCGACAATTCTGTAACAGTTGCGAAAAAAGTTGCAATTCTGCAGTTCTCTTGAAATACAATATTAATGTAAAATTAATGAAGAATAAAGCGGAGTACTAAGGCTAACATACAAAGAGAGCATAACGATGACTGAAATGATGTGAATTTTGTGAATTATTTCTTATTTGTAACCATTTCATCGCATATCGGGACATTCAAAATAATACCGCCATGCAAATTAATTACGGTATTATGCTGTCCGCCTTGAGGACCACACTACAAGTTTAAACGCGCTTTTAAGATTGCTGCAGAATTGCACGATTGCGGATTTGCAGTTGCAGAGTTGCGAAAAGCTTTTTGAAACAGAAAATTGCAGAATTCCTCTTGCAACTGTTGCCGTTGCGGAATTGCATTTGCAATTGCAACAGTTTTATGAAACAGGCCCCAGGTGAACAAGCAATTGGCGTTGATTGCTAGTTTTCATGGCTGAACGAGTGCTCTTGATGGACGAGCCACCGCTTCTCCCGTCAGACAGCTCAGGTGCGAAGTGAAAAACAACAAACCAATAGGGTTTGGGGAGTGATGACTACGCATACGGTACCGCGTGCTCCGATTGGCTGAATATACAAAAAACATTCTCGTTGGCGACGATCCAGCGGTTCTTCCACGCCAATCGAATGCTTGCAAACGACCAGAGTAACGTCTCGTAGCTCTTCGACGGGTGGCAAGCGTTTGCTTAGTGGTTTAGCGCCTGAATTGTTCACCGAAAGTGGCGCGCACGGCAGCGGTTACGAATATTGTCGACGGCGATCGCAGCAGTGACTCGGACGGCATTGTATAAAACGACCCATCCAAAGCTGAGCCATCAAACCGCCCTTGAATAATCATTAACGGTTGGATTTTGTCAGATTTGGTAAGATGTGTAGGTGTGTGTGTGTGTGCCAGGAAGCATTACTGCCGAGACCGAGTCGATAGTCTCGTAGGGCGAGGAGTACGTTCTCTGTCAATCGTGTGTTAGCCCCCTGCGGTGAGTCTTCCGATGAGTTCTTGGCACGTCGCAGTTGATTGCTGTGATGCTTCCATAGCTTGACGTGGCTCGACATATCAGTAAGCCCACTTACCTTGCCATTCTGCTTGAAGAACGTGCCGCATTTCCGCTTGTCTTTGTTTGGGTAGACGCATAGAAGGATGTCGGTTTAATGGTCAGACCACCTATTGCCTTGATCCATTTCTGTGCAAGGATTGCGCTTCAGGCATAGTCATAATGCAGTTGGATTACGGAACTGCCTTATAGAAACATAATGTGGCGACGTCGTTTTTTGCTTTTCGCTGTATAGTGATCGCCACTTTAAGAAGCGAACGGCTTTCGCTTGATTGTTTGGGAGATGCAAAGTGATGCGTTATATTTGCAGGAATCGTCAGAGTTGCACATCTTCCTTTCTCTCCTCACAACAAATACATTGATGATGAATGTGTATTGCACAGAATGAAGTTGAAGCTTCGTTATCGAAAATTTGCATACTTTGGCCGGATGGCAGCTGTTCTATCGGGAGCCGTTATCTTCCTCCTTTTCTTGAACAAAGCGAGTCGACTTCTTTTGGAAGGGCCGTTTAGCTCTAATGCAAGATGGAGAGAATTCGGTTCGAAATTTCGGTTTGTGAACTGTGGATATGAAATATCATTGTTACATATTGTAGACGGATCTATGGAGCCTGTAATAGAATTGTTGATGAACGATAGTTATCAGATCCTCGAGACGTACCTCGCTGCCAGTCACCCTGACATGCGAGCCGGCGAAATGTGGAAGCCAGTGGAACGCAAACCATTCCAAAATGTATTACAGAACTTGACAAAACGGAATTGATCCACAATTTTAGGTTGCGATCATTATACCATTTCGCGATCGCGACAAACATTTGTACAAACTTCTCTATCTGCTCATCCCCTTGCTGAAGAAGCAGAACCTCTCTTTCAGAATCATTGTTGCTGAACAGGTAAAGATTTCCGTCCCATGAAGCAGTCCGCTCATTTTAATCTTGCAAGGAATCAGTGCAATCAACACATGATGAGTTTAGCGTGGAATCGGCATGTTCAATAAAGGTCGTTTACTGAATGCTGCCTTCGATTATGCTCGTGGCAACTATCGAGTGGACTGTGTGATATTTCACGATGTTGACATGCTACCCGAAGATGACCACATTCCGTACAGTTGTGGCAAATGGCCGAAGCATCTGGGTGCCTATGTCAACACATTCAACTATACGTAGGTATCAAATGTTGCTCTGACATCGACTAATTGAATGTTAAAGATTTTTACAGCTTGCCGTACAGCCTTTTGACTGGAGGTGTGTTGGCACTAAATAGCGATCAAATGGAAATGGTTAATGGATACTCGAACGAGTACTGGGGATGGGGAGGCGAGGACGACGATATGGGCAAACGCCTTCTATCAAAGCGGCTGAAGCTGGTTCGACCAGACCCGCTTCTTGCTCGATACACTATGTTCACGCACACCAAGCGCTATGATCAGGAGCCAATGTACATGTACGTTAGGATGATCTGAAAATCACATCTCTAGAGTCTCGCAACGATCGCTTCATTTCTCATCGTTCAGTCAAATCAACTATCTTTTGAGTCAATCTCAGTCAACCCAACTACAGCGCCTTCCAAGACAAACTCTAGACAAATCTGTTTTGTATTCTTTACTTGACTGATGAAGTGATGCATTGTTTGCAGACTACGGGTGCTGACGGATACACTGCTACGAATGCGTTCTGACGGCCTGAACAGCAAAGTCTGGACGATCACTGAAGTAAGAAACGACTGAACATCATATTTTGAGTGCCTGTACCGAAAGTCTCGTGTCTAGGTGGCAAGGACGGCGTTGTTTGATCGTCTGTTGATCGAAGTTGGCGAAATGAGCTCTCAATGGAGACAGGCATTTGACAAAATGTCCGAAAGAAGAGCGCAAACAACGAGAAGAGCAGGTGCTTGAACAACGCTGGTTAAGATGAGAGCACAGAATGAACGCACAATTCACTTTAACATTAAAGACCAAAATAAGTACAGGCTCGCTTGATGATGGAGTATCTGTTGCGCGCGATCACAGCGCATGCTGCTGTAGTGTGAGCTTACTCTGATTATAATTTTTTTCTTAATTAACATTTCACTGTCGGCTTACAGCCAATCTTGAACACTCCGTTAGTCTCGCATTACGAGGAATTTTTATGATAGGCGACTTCGAGTCTAAAAGGCATGTTATCAATGCGAATGGTAAACATTTAACCATACAGTCAACTGTGTTTATAAGTTCGGCGTTTATAACGTCGCTGTCTTTATAACGTCGGTCTTTGACCGGTCCCTTGACCGACATTATAAACACAGTTGACTGTATCTTTAACCAGAGTCAAAGTCCTTGCAAATAATATCATCATTCTTAAAGAACACTAAACTTTGAAATTGATTTTTCATTTACTAACATGCGCCTTCATTTTAGAAGTTAGATGAATGTCATCCATTATTTTGCTAATTATCCGTGTAGCAATCGAGATTTTGGAAACTTAGTTGATTGTTAAGTTTTAGTAATTAATAACTGCGCTATTATGGAAACTTAGTTTTAACTAAGTAACGAAGTCATTTTTGCGTTCAGATAAAGTAATTGAGCTAATTTTTTGAAATTTTACTGAATTTATGACTTTGTTAAATAACTTTTGAACGTAGTTTAGTTGCAGTACTGGAAATAACTTACTAGTACGTGGCGTGTGAAAAATAATGTAGCTAGCTAATTATTGAATATTATCACAATTTAGTCATCTCTCCTCTAATTTCGCAACTGTATAATTGCAATATCTTTAATATTAAGCAGTCGTGAGTGCTTAAAACTTTTTCGTCAATCTCGAAGTGGGCTTTCTGAATTATACAGAAGCTTGGTTTAATTGGCAGCATTAGGACATGCTTACATTCACTTAATCGCCTAATCGCTTTCATCGCATTTCATTTAATCTCCTTACTATTTTCATCATTTAAAGTGCCGAGCTGATTGCTTTATCGGACCTTCAGCCATGATACAGTAGAGCCTGGATCATCGCACCCCAGATATAAACAGGACCCGGATCATTCTAGCTTTTTGCTGGCTCTTGATCTTTTCCCCTATGCTTTGCACTGTAAGTGAAACCGGTTATATGCAGCCGGGATCATTGCAGCTTTTAGCTGGCTCCCGAGAAGCTGCAGTGATTCGAGCTCTATCGCATTTAAAATTGCAGCCTTGTAATCGCAAAGTTGCTCTACCGGATCAGGATAATAACTTCAAAATCACAGTGACATTCAGGGAGACACGCAAGAGCGTTAACGTCCGCATATATGACCATGCCCTCTCGCGGCGAAACTCAGAAACTACTAAGCTACCCACATTGTATATTTGACTATCACATTGACCCGAGAATGGCCCATGACATTGGTTATAACAGTATAAAGGCTGGATCTATGTGCAGCAGCCCACAGCGCAGCGCAAAACGAAGATCATAATCAGCAGATACCGTTTACCTTTGATATCCGCGATCGTTCATTAATTGCTCTATAGATCTTTTCTTATTGATTTCGCAAATGACCTCAGCAAAATTCAACTTGCTATGTAAGTGGTTCATTTATTATTAAGAACAGCACTAGCATGACGTTTTCGCATGAGAAATTCAACAGTTTTTTCATAATATAATAAGAAAACTTATGGTGCTACACCGCAACATCACAAAATTTGAAATACAAAACAGATAAAGTCTTATAAGTTGCGATAAATACATGGAAAGGAGATCAACTTGAGTTGCAGCGGTTGTACTGCAGTGGCACCCAGGAAAAACATCTGATATAATATTGCAATCATTCCTATTCATCGCCGTACTCTATATCACGAGAATCCGTAGAGTTCAATTCGCACTACTCAGTGCAATATTTCGTTAGATCATACATGGCATACTGCCTTTAAGGTATAGGATAAAACCGCCGAAGTCCGGACACCGAGGTTTTTCGAGTCAAAATCTCAAAATAATTTTTAAGTTGCGCGACAAAGTTGTTCATTAACCATTTCTTAGCAACTTTGTCGCGCAACTTAAAAATTATTTTGAGATTTTGACTCGAAAAACCTCGGTGTCCGGACTTCGGCGGTTTATGCTAAGATCCATGTACAAGCGAGAAAGAGATTTTGTTAACTGCACTAGGGGCTTCCCGTTCAAGTGAGCTCATCAGAGGAACATGGTGTTTATTCAGCTAACATCACGATAGAGCGCGTTAATATGAAAACCAGAATAGAGCCTGTGATATAGCCGCATTGTCAATACAATAATGAAAGGAAGCAATAAAATAACAGCGTTCTGCCTCGTTGGCACTATTCACCGCCCATTCGCCTAAAAGTGTAGAAATACAGTTATAAGCTGCGGTCATCCACAAGGTCGACCAAAAATATCATAGTTGGTTTGCGTTTTGCGGAAAATATGTGTTAGAAGAAAAAGTTAACATTAGCGGGTTGCCCATGGCCTAAAGTTTCCGTTGATGTGGCTTTTGGGACACACTTCCTAAGATGCCAAGGGGTCCCTAAAAGGGCTTAAATTTGGGTGCCAGAGTGCTGTTTGCGAAAACGGTCGTCATTTTGCATCCAAATGATATTGGGAGATGATCGTTAGATCATTTTACTCAGCGCACATAATTCAGTCTAATAAGTCGTGGAAAAAATTAATTTTCATGAATTTTATAGTTGTGACAGTGAGAATTTCGTATGTTTCATGAACGTATTTTCAGGAAAGATGAAGATGACAGAAACTATAAGACAAGGGTAATGAAATTATATCATATATACTGCTGCATTGTTGGAATAGGAGCAGTGTTGATCGTAAGAACTTTATTAGATAGCGACCTCAAGGGCAATCGTTTTATTGCTGTTTCTCGTTTCTTCCGCTTTACAGCAGAAAACGCATCAAATCTACCATTTTACTTTGAAGAATCAATCAGGTTCGTTAAAAAATAAAGTATTTTGAATTTGCTTGATTTTGCTAAATGAGATGTGTGTCACAATCGCTGATCAAGTAATATAACAGAGCAACTCTGCTATTTTGTTTGAATTCTTGGCGCATTTGTCATAAAATCTGTGAGCACGAAAGACATCCCAAAATTGATAAGTAACATATGATTGTTAGCAGTCATTATTTAAAGTGATGAGTTCTGCTGCAACTTCAAGACCTGGTGGAAGTGTAAAATTAACGTACAGTCAACATCGTCCATAGCGACACCGGCCATAGCGTCACATCGGCCATAGCGTCACTTTTCCCCGGTCCCGAAAAAGTGTACTATGTTTTGTACAGGCAATTAGTCGGCCATAGCGTCAGGTCAATAGCGTCACATCGGCCATAGCGTCACTTTGGGTCGGTCCCGAGTACCATCTTTGACATGTTTACAACACCTGCCAAAGCGTCAGTCAGCTAATTAGCCATTTTTCCNAGTACCATCTTTGACATGTTTACAACACCTGCCATAGCGTCAGTCAGCTAATTAGCTATTTTCCCCCCTCTCCCTCGCTGCCCCAACTGCTTAACCTCGGCAATTGTGAAAGGCGAACCGGGCCAAAACTGTCTTTCTCTCACGTAGGACAGTTCATCTGGCTGTCGCGTGCTCTACCCGCACGGAACTTTCATTATTCGCATGACAATTGACCGGATTCTCCCTTTGGAGGCACCAATACAGTGCATTTTATTTATAAAAATTGGGTCCCGCAACGAAAATCGGCATACTGTAGAAGTCCATAGCGTCACTCGGCCATAGCGTCACTTCCTTTTTTCCGGTCCCGAGGGTGACGCTATGGCCGATGTTGACTGTATATTGAAGCTTCACTGATCCCTGTACCTCCATAGAATGTAATATCACTCTTTATAAACAATGTCACGCTTTTCTTCTGGAGAAATATAGTTTATTCCTCTACTGCTGTGTTAAAATGTGTCTATCATATCTCGATTGCATTACTTGTTCCCTTGTTGTGTTGCGATGCAGTGGTGTCTCAATAAAAATTTTAAAATAAAGATTATGTGCCGTGTTTACGACACAGCAGATGCGGAACCCAGCGAACCATTAGGATCAACAAATCTCATGCTATTTTTGACCGCGCGCATGCCAAGCCGACTAAGAATCGAATCAACTTGAATTGCTATTAGCTTATCGCTAAGCAATCTTGTCATGCGTACACGTAAACAATCAACGGTGCAATCCAATTACAGCCTACCCTACTTCCCTCTCAAGCGCCAAGCGGCAGAAACGAACCCGATGTCACTTCAACAGAGTCGGCGACGAGTTGAACGGCGCGGTCGGCGATGTCGGACACATTGATGAACCACTGAAGACTGGCACGAATGATCACGGGCTCCTTGGTGCGCCAGTCGTAGGGATATGAGTGAACGATGGTATCGCGGTGGACAACATGCTTGCCGAGCAAATTCAGCACTGCCGTCTGACCGTCGCCCAGC
>NIUQ01001973.1:0-25557 GCA_002796945.1 Plectus sambesii
TTTCTGCGTCAGCTCTTCTCCACCTCGGCTGCGAACGACCTTTCCTTTATGGGGCGCTAGACGCGTGAACATCGTGCAAGGATTTCGATCGACATTCGGTAGCGACCAGCGACCGAACGCAGACATAGTCTCCCTTTATCGGCGTGCGTGAGATTGAGAGAAGGTTACAAAGAGATTCGATGGGTAGACGAATAATCAAAAGTAATTAATCATTCCCCTGTGCTAAGAGCGATGATCTTTGAAGATTCAAAGCTTCTGGAGGGTGAATCTAAGTATTACGTAGCTAACTGATAATCTTTTTCAAGCTCAGCATCGTAGAGCAGATAACAGCCTTTATAGAAATGAAGAGTACGCTATTCTTAACTATTTGCTGGAAAGAAATGGTATGTCCTGCAAATGCTATCGATGCAGTCATAGATTCACTAGAATGCAACAATTTGTTTGGCAGACACAATGGGAAAAGATAATCACATTTAGATGAGACAATAAATAATAAATTAGAAATATGAATAGAAGAAAGAGAACAATAGTCATTCAGTTCCTATGATCTGTTCCTGATGAGTTTATAGACACAAATTAATTGATTACTAAGTTGTTTATTATAGAGTTCACAGACGCTCTAACCCTTGGGAGTTTAGAGAGTATATAGCCACGTCATGGCTTTGAGGCAGCCCCTCAAGTGCATTGCCGTCATCAAAAAACGCAAACATTGATCTTGTAACCTTACAATCACTGAATCACTCAATATTTGATAGCGGAATAGTTGTAATACTCGATAAATTTTACTCAAGTTTAGCCTATTTACAGAACAAGAGAATTGTCATCGGACCAAGAAGTTCGTTTCCCAGTGGACAATTTATCTTCAACAGCTGTACCAATAGCTTTTACACGAACAAAAGTTTCTTTCCGAAATGTGACTTTTTCCCGCTGTCGAATTATTCAAATCCATTCCTCAATACAGATTCTCCGGTACAGTCTTAGAGATAAATAAAATTTGGCGCTCAAGCTTGTTTATGATTTCAGAAAATGTGTCGCGAAAGCTGGACGATCGTACAATAGCGCAGGTACATTTACTTGCATAGTATCCATTATTCCCGTACGAATTTTAATGGATAAGAAAGTTTCCCGCAATGATAAGCGCAGAAAATTAGAGCACCCCGTCGCTCACCCATTTAAGCTGCTGCACTTGGCTGCTATACACGCAGAGTGCTGAATAAGTTAAAGATATTTCAAAAGAACGAGACCCATTAACGCAACGATTGTCAAAAAATATTATTCAGTGACCTAAATGCAATATTTTTATCTCATGAAACTCAGTATCGACTGGAAAGTAAAATGAACTCCGCTATTATAGTTCGCGCCCGATAAAATCTTCCGCAACGAATAAAAATAGTTCGCGTCGAAAGTTAATAGCAAGCATCAGTCATTGTCACGGCACTCGAAGAATCCTTTCAATCTAACTCTGGCAGAGCCCTAGTAGCCAGAAATCGCTTTGCGCTAAAATTAATGAGAACACGTAGGAGTGTCTCGGTCGCGCCCCACGCATCAAGACGAGCAATAAGTGGCGCTCAGTGACAACAGCCTGAATCATTTTGAAGCGCTAGGAATTCGATTCAGCGAAATTAATGCCAATTGAACCGGCTGATAGAATTGGAAGAGAAATGAGCGAGTCGCTTTACGCAATTAATGTCCTAGCGTGAAGCCGCAATATAACAAGCAGCAGAAAGATCAGTTGTTGATATCAAGGGCAAAACGAAGGAAGGGGTAAGAAAGCGAGAAAATTGAATTTTTTCCAGTTCTGCGAACAGTATTTATGGAAATTCTGTTGCATTAGCTTACTCGCTGTCTTACGCTTCATTTGAAACTTTGACAATGAAGAAGAATTTGTAAAATCCTATCTGCGAAAAAAATTCCTTACAAAGAACAAGTTTAGTTGGTCAGAATTAGCGTTGACTATTTGACTCTTCAACTTCCGACTTTTGATTTCGCCATTGTGACTTGTGAACGCAAAGAAGGAGGCGACCTCTGAGTACGCTGCATAGAGGAGAGCAATACGCAGAGAGTTCGCATAAAAACGAACACGGCGACATTGCTAGGAAGTAATTAGTGTCGAGTCAGGGTGCGGTTGAGCCGGCGTCGGCTACGGCGATCGACGTCGAACAGCTTATTCACTCTAATCGCTTTCCTGCGACAGTGTACGCTTGTTACCAGGACGCTTGATCTCGATTATCACGCAGGTCGCGGAACCGCCCGTTGCATTTCGGCGACTGTATCAGGAGGCAATGACATCATTCATGGCGAGCTTTTCGACTTACAATTGCACAATATCCGCGTGAATCGTGCTCAATGCAGAAACTGCGAAGCACTACACATTCGCATCTATGGCAGATAAGTTCAACATCTGACCTAGTACGACCTAACATTCTTTTCGAGAGTCCTCCTCCACTTCGCTGTCCTTTTTTAGTCATATATTCCGCGTTGAATGTAAATTTTTGCTGGAAGAGAATCATGGTATCTTTGGTGAGGAAGTATCGCCGTTCGCTCTGCGAGCACGTTGGTTTATAGCCCAACGTATCGCATCTTTCCGTTGAATATCATTTGATATCATTGAACACTAATCCCTATAGTAATCATCGTCCGTAGGTGTGTTAATGCTTTATCGTCGGCGGAAGTACTTCAGTGGGTGGTCGACATGCCTGCTTAGTTCCCCACGCTCTGAATGCTGACGCCAGCACTTAAGTTATTTGCGTATTATATCTAATCAGCGGATTTATCCGAAAACAAACTACGCCTTGCGTTTACTTGCCAATAAATGATTTTCTCGATGATGAAGCAAAGTGACAAATAAATTTTAGGGATGCAAGCCCTGTGAAGCATAAATTTTACAATATTCGACCTAATTCAGTTTCCGAGTACGTGAAAACTGTATGAAAGATTGGTTGTTTTGCCGCAGTGAGCTTTGAAAATGAGGATAAATAGAGGGCGCAGCGCATTTCCCAATTTGAATATTGAAATTTGGCCTTTGCTGAGGTTTTGGCATGATAGTTCTCCCACCACCAACTCTCCATCTCAACATAATTGAATAGATGCACAAAAAAATCCATTTTCATAGATCTTCATATCGTGCAGTGAAACGCGAAGTTCGACTATGTCACTTAGTACGACCTTCAGCCCAACAAGGTCGACCATTTTCGCGCAGTTCTACACAACTTGTCATTTCAGTTCCATTTTTTTCAAGTGCTTCCTTATTTTGTGATTTATAAATTTTGCGTGACACGTATCCTAAATATGCAAGTGAATTATTATTGTTATCTTTGATCAACAAGCCAGCTTACTTAGCGACTGTATTGACTAAATTTTCTGATCAACAAATATTCGATCCGAAAAGAAACTCCAAAGCGAGCGTTATCGAATTGAGAAGGACGCCGTTTTTTGCATACACGAAAAATTGATCGAAAAATATCGTAGTGATTTTCGAATCTCTGCCTACGCTTTATGTAAGCATATCACGTTTTTACAAAGTCAATAGCACATTTTTTGGTTTACGTAAAATTTTTGTGCTCACTAGCGATATGCAAAAATGCAAAAGAAATTCAGGATAAGAAAAAGTGATTGTGCAAAAACTGCCCTCATATTTCCGCTTCAGTTTGCATAGTCACGGTCAATTAATCATTGTCAGCTTTGGCACGGCACAGCAGCTAGACGAAAGCGACGACCGCAAGTCGACCAACAAATCTTCCTTTAAACACCAAGGGTATTTTCTGAAATAATTATTGTCAATTTTAATTTTCAAAACTCTAATCTGAAACGGACCCATATAGAGTGGAAGTATTGTGAAAATATCGGACAAAAGCTACTTAGCTATGGCGCTCCACTTATCTCGTGGATTACCATATTCTCCCGCCAGCACATCACTTCCACGCTTTGCTAGCGCTGATGCCCTTACCCGCTTGGTTAGGTGTCATCGAGTTGCGAGACTTTCGCCTTGTCTGTAGACATAAAATATACATAACGCGTATTGATGACTGAGTATAAATACTCACCAAAAAATTTATCTTTAATGACGAAAGCAGCAGGCTTTGTTATTTGAGCCGTTTGCATGGCGTGGCGGTAAGCATGCCATAGCAAAGAAACAATAGAGGTCTAAGAGCAAGAAATCGTTTTTCGCTTTCCAGTTGTACTTCTGTAATCTTCGCGTTCGCGTGTAACATGAAATCCTGGCTTCGGTTGCGTTGTATTGCCACTGTCTGCCTCATATTTGTGTCACTTTTGCTCTATAGTTCCTTTTCTCAACATTTTCGCAATACTGTTCCACTCGTCCAAAAAATGGGAACAGTAACGGAACAGAATACTGAAGAACTGTACGAAGTGCCAGTTTATGTTGTAGGAGCTTATTTGATTGAAGCTAGTTTCCTTCGAGTCATATTGATAACTGACTGCCAAATTACGATTGATATATACGCATCATTCATTGATGAGCAGGAAACTGTAAAAGTAGCAGCAAAAAAATTATCTGTAGTAAACGAGGGCTGTCCGTACAAAGACGGTCATCCATGCATTTTTGATGGAATATATGCAGAATTCGAATTTCCCGCCACATTTATTGGAGATCAAGCTGTCCTTGAGATTCAAGGAGGAGAGAAACCATCTTCTGCCGCGATTACTGTACAGCGGTCGGTACTACCTCGTGATCGTTCGCATCGCTTAGCCATATGTGTGCCGGCTTTGTTCTTCTACTCGGACACGGTTCAGCTGATAGAATTCATGGAAAATTGGTTGCTAGCTGGCGCGACCAAATTTTTCATTTACTGGCAATCTGTCACACAGGACGTTACGAATATCTTTCTCTACTACAAGGTGAGCTGAGTGCAAGAGTAAACAAAATTCAAATGCCCAGTGAATTTCGATGGACTTGACCACCAGGAAATGTTATTATGGATGTCCCTCTCATATGTATGCGCTGCCTTGGGCTTTGAGGGCTCTCGTTTGGAAATGGGCAAATGAGGCCCGTCTCAGTGTCGCCCACTTAGCTCGCTCGGCGTTCGCTGTGCAAAGAAGAGCGCCTTGCAAATTAAAATATTTAAATCTACTGATCCACTTAGTCCACAACGTTGAATTTGTGTGCAGGAAAATGGAGTCGACATCGAACTAGTCGCTTGGCCTCAACTTAACGACGAAAATGCCGACTTTGCAATGTACAACTCCGGTCAAGTAGTCAGCATCAACGACTGTCTGCACAGAGCTCGAAGTCATGCGGAATTCGCTGCGACTGTGGATTTAAACGAACTGGTGGTTCTCTCCAGTTCTACGCCTTTGGTTGCAATACTTAATGGAACTCAACTCAATTCTGCTGGGAGAAGCATAACCAGAGCGCATGCGCATTTTGAAAATAATTATATATATGCCAGTGATCCAATGCTATTGTCTTTCGATTGGTTGAATGAAACTCACTTCGCAAACGTCAGCTCCGCCCAACCTAAACTGATCCTACGACCGGAAAACGTTCAACGCAGCTCCGTTCACTGGATTAACGAACTGGAGCCCTTAATTACAACATTTACCGGTATTCCACACACCGAGGCAACTTTGATTCATCTGCGATCAATGCAGGAAAAAATGGATAAAAACATTTTTGTAACGAATAATATTCTGCAAGAGACTGCAAAGAGAATGACGGACAGCTGGATTCGGCGGCTGCACGCGTCCGAAAAGGATGTGCAAAAGTTGCGCATTACGCGGGGTAATATGGAAATAGCTCAGTTAATGGAAGAGTGCTTGCTTGATCTGAAGAAGAAAGTGCACTCAATGTGTTTCACCGCAAGTCATTGTATTCATGAGCTGTCGAGGAATAGCAGCGTGCTAATCGATTGGCAATATCCTGAAAAGCGATGGCTCGAACTGTAAAATCATTTTAAAATTCAAAACTATTTTTGGAATCAATGAATTTTTCCTACAAACTAAACGAACATTGTACATTCGACATTAAGGTTAGAATTCATGAGTCAGAAAGAGAAAAGAGTGCGAATATAGCGGGAAAACACGGGATTTGTGATTAGTCTTTCGGCCAGTATTCTCAGCTTACTGTTTTCGAGGGACTGTTATTGTAGCTTGAGCGTGACGTGCAATAAATATCCATTGGGAACAATTATGTTGCTGTAAAAAACTTAAAAGGTTGTAGTTGCGCCGCTTCGAGTTACTTACGCAGCAATTCATATGATTTCATCGACCGCGTGCGGTTATATTAGCGGGTCTACGGCTACCATCGCAATTGCGTATGCTCAATCAACTGAATTACAAATGAAGTGCAAATGAAACTTGCCGCGCGAACTAATTTTTCTGGCTTGACTTACTCACGTCTTCGGCCTTTACGAGAAAATGTCAGTCTAGCACGCAACTGCCGCCAAGAACATTAATGCGATAGTAGTATAAGGTTCGTTGAAAGTACTCGGCTGCAAATTAATTTTTGCGAATAATCAATTCCGCTGCGAAATACGGTTTAGCAGCGTGAGGGGCCGAACCAAGTTCGCTTATTCGACGCTATCCGGCTTTCCTACTTGCAAAGGCAGTTGTGGGACAGAGCTCTATTAGCATTCTGATGCAAATGTGCCTAAAGGACCATGCTAAAAACACAAAAGATCTGTCGTCGAATTAATAATGTTCTAATTACGATATTTTAAGACTTTGAAAAGTCCGCAGCTGCAGTAATGCGTCACTGGTTATTGTTTCTCTGCGCGTCACTACCGGCCATCGCCATCGCTGCTGGTGGCTAAGGATGATCGTGGCTGTTGTGCTTGTGCCATCCAGCAGGCGGTACAGCACTTGGTGCACGAAGGTGACAACGGCATTCTCTGAGGGAAAAGCGACTGTTTTCCGCATTGGGGTGGATAAGGAGCAGTAAGGAATTGTAACATTCGTCCAATTTGTTTCTGAACAAGCGGTAGATGTGGGTTGCTATCCTCCCGTGCGTCATTGCTTCACTTGAGTAAGATCATGCCGTAGCCGTCAAACCTCTTTGCTTTTTTCACTTAAATTAGCGCTGACTTGAATGCATTATGGAACGCATCCTCTCTCAGAAATTATTGCTTGCCGTAGGTTCTCTCAGTTTATACTACCCGTTCGAACCATTATCAATAACGAAGACGCCGTTCACAGTTAAAGCACAAAGTCAAATGAGCAATAAATCAACGGTTTACCACAGTCCATTCTAAAAAATCGTATATAAAAATTACACGCGAAACCATACCATGCTGGTTAGTGAAAATTTCATGAAATAATTACTTTAAAATGATATATCTGATCAATCCAGCAACAATTCACGATAAAGTGTTAATATTTTTTTAATATTTTGAGATTTCTCGGTTGACGAATTCGGACGACAGAGCATACTGAATGCCACCGACTTGGCGATTATACTCTTTCGACTGCAGGCTCATTTGCCCCGTTTTCGCAAAAGCCTACGCGTTCTAACATGTTGTAGCTCTTCGAAATAGGGATGATTAAATTTTCAAATGAACAGCAGTACAGTAAATTTTTAAGCAGAAGACCACAGCAAGGATGCATTTACTCTGTGAGTAAAGGGTTAAAAGCGCAGGAAACTTTTTAGTGAACCATTTATAAATTTTGCCAAATAATCTACGAAATCACGATTAATATTGATTGTATCAAAAACTCAAAGATACTATCATCTTATTATTCATTAACGTCAGATTCATATCATGACTTGCTCCTCTTCACCACTCCTTCACTGCTCAGGTGAAAACTAAAAGTTGATACATTTCAAATTGAGCATTATTTTCAAATCGATCATAAATATCCTTATTGGTCGTCTTCTTATTTTACTCTTTTATTTGAGTAACCGATTCACATTAAGCTAACGACGTTCAAAATATAGTAGGCTTATGAAACTTAATATTTTTTTGTCTGAGGCCCTTTTGGGTCTTCAGCAGCAACAGACTTGCCGTCCGTCGAAGAACGAGCTGTAGTAATTGCTGCTTGCCAATTGATTCGAGCAGCCTCCTTTGCACTGTAATTATTTTAATGAGAAGACACTATTGTGATACGTTCAGCAATAGTATACATATTTCACTTAAACAAGGACACGTTATAGTTCAAAGAGAACATTTACCATATGGACTTGACTTGAAAAATATCTTTTTTAATTCGAAAAGGTTCCTTATTACAGTGAAAATAGTTTATAAAAGTGTTTGTGGATGATTTAGGTGACGTTTAACCGCTCAGTGTCTCGACGAATATTGTGTCTGCATCACATAAAGCTATATCCAAAGAAGGGTGGAGAGCGAATCAAATTGTGGAGACGGGAACGAGAAATTCTCGTTCTCGCTACAGCCCTACTATGCAATATCCACGCTTATTCATTTTCCATACTTTTAAGGGTCGAAAATAGATTCCCGGCACGACTATACTCACAACTTTCATGATTTTCATAACTGGCTCACAACCTCCTCAATAAGATAGCAAAGCATGGCAAAAAGAGGTCACATATGCAACTTACACGATTGCATCAACGGGATCGTAATTGTACGAATAGCGGTTGGGTGGAGGAGTACCGCAGCACTTCGTGAAACAGACGCCCATACTGCTCAGTCGGCTGCGCAGTTGATTCACGATGAGTGAAAATGAATCCAGAAAAGCGATTCCCAAACACAAATATAGCTATTTAAGCAAGTAAGCAAGTTTCATTTCTTCATCAGTTGACCAAGTTTGACAAAAAAACTTGCCTATTCAGTTTCTTTGAGCTGATAGGATATACTGCTAGCAAATGATAATGCTAGAGTCACGTTAACTTTGAGACAAGAATTTTTGATAAGCTATTGTCTGGTACAGCAAACGCGGTGCCAGTGAACTTGGTGGCAAAATACTTTGTGATAGACAAAGGTAACAGCAGTTTCAGTGCGTCGGCGCGTGGTTAACATTGGCGACTGCTCCTTCTTGTCATCCAATTCCACCTCACGTCTGCCAAAAGCCTACGCCATCGCATGCAAATCAGGCAAATTGAAATTCGGCGTGGGAAGATGCTTTTGGAACTGTTCAACATTCATGAAATATATAATTCTAATGCGCACGCGCAACGCATTTCCAACTGAAACGCTCTGCATTCATTCCAGTCGCTTCATACAAAGGACAGAACAGCGTTTTTGAATGGAAACGAAATTTTTTGTTCAGAAACAGATGTTGGATCATTCCGAAAGTATCCTGTAGTGAGCTGCAGATAGCGTTGCCATCGCAAGGCGACGTTTGGCGCTGCTTATTGTCTTTTTGACGACCCTTATAAATCCCTGTTTCATGCAACGAAGTTCTGTTGCGTGTACTTATACTGGATGAATCACCGGATATTTTGCATATGCAATGAAAATCTTGTTGCACGCAACTGAGAGACCTAAAAATCGATTGCCTACTTAAAGTGATCATATCTGTCCAGTCCCAATTAACTGCTGCTTCCAAAAATCTTGCTTCAAGACATTCTTGGTGCGGGACTGATTGATAAAATATTTAATCCAAATCAATTGCAATAATGACCAACAAACTTCTTTGTGATAATACCGTAATCTTCAATTCCGTCTATGAGTGGTGGACAAAAATAAAACTGGCGAGCAGCAGGATTCCGATTCGCTTCGATTCGTTAGAGTAAGGAACAGTCTCTTCGGGCCATCACATCACTCTTCACACATGACCAATCTGGAGGGAATTTCTAACACCAACAGAAGAAAAGTATCGCGCTGATTTGTGATCTGTCCGCCACCAGTGACCCTATTTAAATCTGGATTCTGAATCATTTGCTCACAGTTTCGCTAGCGTGTATTTAAGTGCTCTTTCTCGTTTGAGACGCACAATATTCTCATTATTTTCCGTATAGTGACTGAAATTCTTCGAAATATTCACTATGAACAAAATACACGTCGTTATTGCTATTATGCTAATCGTTTGCGGTCAAGTGTACGGTCAGCTTTGTCTCTCAGGATCCAGAGATCCTGGCCGTAAGCTAACTTCAATCTTATTTACATTAATAATGTGTCTATTCTGTATCGTAAATAAATAAATAATGAAAAAGAGAACATTCTTGGTTATAACGTCTGATCTCAAAATAATCGCAAACTTTTTTGGAGTTATCACTTGTACATTCGTCTTAGAGCGTTAAGACGAGCATAATATATATCACTGAGTCTATGACTGGCATTCGAAGCATTTTTTAAATCTGAAAGCTCCACGCGAGCAATAGCATTACATATTACTCAAAATTCTCCATCCGTGGCGAGCAAACTTTGGAGTAAAATAAAGGCAGCCTATGACTTTCTTTGCGTATTAGTTAACCACCTTCCTTTGATGGAGCACCACTGCTGTTGTTTGCGCTATTCGCCTTCTGACCGGTTTCCGTTCATATATCACTAACTTCAATCGAGCATGCAATACACTTTCAGGGTGCCATGCTGGTAATCCCTGCCCGCCGACGTATACTTGCAAGAATGATAACTTTTTCCAACCTGTTTGCTGCAAAACACTCTTCCATCACGGTAGAAACTTAAAATGACGAAAATCGACGCAAATGTTAAAGTGGCTTTTTAGGTCCATCACCTGCGCAACCAACGGCCCAGGCCAGCAGTCAAGGCTGATTGAGGACGGACTGGACATTTTACTTGCCTCCATGGGACTCTTCCATAAAATTATGGCAATAGTGAATTTACGAAAGGGCAGAGCTGATAGCGCGATGATTGTTCATTTTCAATTTTCTGACCAATCTTCGCGCATGCAATTCTGCAAATCCGCCATTGCCATAGTTTTATGAAACAGGCCGCTTTCTACGCTAGTACATGTGGCGCTGCAGTCGATTACATGTTTAGATTGCGATAAAAGCATAGTCTTCGCGCAGCTTATATGCACGCTTGCTTGTTTGATATTTTGCTTTGCTGTATGCGCTCTACGTTTAGCGAGTAAAGCGATGCACAGATTCGTGTTTAAAGCTTAACGGGATAATACCATGAGACAGAAACTCCCCACGGCAGTTTGATGTCACTATTTAGGGAGGTTATACAATCAATATAAACACAAGAAACGCCGGTGTACACTCCTTTCGCGATGACACTGAACTAGTCCGCTATGTACATTCTGCTGTTTTTTCTTTATGGCACCAAATTGGTGTGCGGACTTTGGATGAGGCTGTTCAGCCTCTAGGGATAGGGAAGAAAGCTTCTCCACTGCTTGTAACCTTGAAATCCCTGACGCTCTACCTGAGTGGCGCCATGCGCGAGCACAAAGGAATGGATCAAATTTGGCGCGAAAAGATTTCGTAGCTGGCGTTGCCAACTCTTTTCACTCCTTATATCCTTTCATGAAAATGTCGCCAACAACAAATTTCATCAGTGCCAAACCTTCGTCAAGCAGAGTGACTATTACGTCTCTCCAACCCTCGTATAATTTTCATTAGGCGCATAAACTCGCAATCATAACGAGCCTCTTGTATGGACAGACTAATGACACAATTTGAGCACAATTGCAAGCAATTAAATACGAATATCGGCGGTGATTATGAAAGTTGCACTCTCGCATTACGAGTCTGCGCGCATCGATAACCAAAATCCATACTCTACAACGTGGTATATACGCTGCAATAGTGATATTTGCCGGCAATATACAGCGGTCAACAGCGGCCAACTGACTCTCGATAGCGTATAACACGAGTTGTGTGTGTTAGGAGCGTCGGCCAGATTATTGATTGCCCGAGCGCACTATAGGGTGGCGCGCTTTATTTGCACGGCAGCGCAGTGTTTTGGCGCGTCGGCGGTGTGTTTGCGACGAGTTTGCCAGTTTGAAGCGTTTACTATTATAACGAATACGTACGCGTGTCTGTCCTAGAGGAACATCGACTATCTTATCTACCACGTTTTCTTTTCGTTCGTCTAGGACTTCTGCCAATTTTGCAGAATTCCTTCTGGAAACTGTTATACTCATGCTACAAACGGCAAACAATCTACGATTCCATATTTCCGCGTAACGTTAACTAAAAGTACGTCAGAAGACTGAAAACTATTGCCTGATTGAGAGACCTTCGCTTGTTCTGAACTCTAGCGCCGAGGAAAATTAAGTGTGCTGCTGCAACATAAAGCGATCGCCATGAAGTTACCGCCATGTCCACCGGTTGCATCGCTCGTAGCGCTGATCATCTCATTGATTGGCTGTTTCGGCTACTGCTTTTTATTCAATCGCGCCGTCGACGGATTTTCAACGCAACTGGACACTCTTTTATCGATCGGCAGAATTCATATGATATTATTTTTGCATCTCGTTGCGCTGTTCTTCACACTGTTCGTAGTGTTCTTTTACGTCGTTGGAGTCGTAACGACCAAAAGTGAGAACTTCCTCTTTGTTCAATTAAAACACCGGACTTGCTTGTTATTCAGGGATTCCAGATGAAATCCCTCTTTTCAAAAATTACTATGCTATTGGCTTATAGCGGTGATCGTACAACATTGATAAAACATAAATCGTTGCATACAAAGCGATATGATATCGGAAGTTAATAAGGTATCATGTGCAATATTAATGATATGGCAGATAACTGTCATTAACTGAAAATTAAGACGTATGGTAAACTAACAGTAACATCATATAATATTGATATGATATCTTCCACCCTTTGCCTCTGTTTATCACTACATTTCAGCAGTCAATGGTAAGCTTAACTCGGCAACAAACTGCTGTTGTCGCTGGCTGAGCTTTCTGCTCGGCAATCAGCTGGCAATGGCCATCATAACAGTGACGTCTTACGGCTTAGTAATTGCGTGGGCGTTACTGCTCTGCTTCACGGCCATCATGATGGGACTGTACATCATCTTCATCGGCGCCACGTACTCATTCTGCGCATTGATCGACAATCAGTGCTTCGATTTCACCGTCCTTATGCCTGCCATAATCAACATGGTCACTCATAAGGTCAGTGGGCGGCTTCTGTTTCCGAGCGCTCTAAGTCAATCTAAACTTAACAGTGTTAATTAATTGATTACGAGAGTAAAATATGGTGATTAGAGCAAAATTTTATAGTTTGTTGCAAAATAAAACAGAGCAACCTCTTCATTGTATTGTTGGTTACTATCGTGCCGATTTAGCGCTAATAAGATTTTAAATCGAAAAATATGAGGATTTCCCGGTTGCAACCCTCCTCACAATTATCGACGGCCGATCACAGTGGCCAATCATCGGTGAAAATCGCGATCGGCTACTTCGCGATCAATCATCTAACATAAAAGCATGCCGCCACACAATTAGAAACTGCTCTGCTATTTTAAATATACATTCGTTTTTCGCCATGCATGTCGTGAGTATTTTTCAGAACGTCGACGTCACTTTCTGTCAAGAGAAGAAAGAAGCGCTTTGCTCCGCTAAATATAACTTCAGCGGAACTTTTGTTCTCGCATTTATCATGTGCCTAATTGCACTCATCGGACTCGTCCATTTCCTTATGTGCATGGTGGCCAATTTCACCCGTCTCCGACAGCACCAAATGCGCTCCAAAGGCCATGATTATGAGACAGATGGTGCCGGTGGCAACTCTATGGCCATGAACGTCAGGATGACTAAAGATGACATTTAAACGCCCTATTTGCGCCAAGTGAGATGTACAAGAAGCTCAGATTTGAAATTATCAGTGAAGGACCAACAAGGTTTGGTGCTCGAATATCTGCCCATAGTTCCGACCTTAGTAACTTGAAAGTTCAATAAGAATTATGCGCTCACTGAGCTTGTTGCCTTTCATGACGTCTACTATGTGCTCTTTCTTCTATTTGGCTAAATAATAACTGTATGCACGTGAATATTTGAAATCCGAATAGAAATTAGTTGAGTGATCTGTATATTGGATTAAAATGAAATATTTGGAATAAAATGACGACCATTTAAAGTCAGAATCGAAGTGACGCCAACAGCGTTAGTAGGCGAGAGTAAAGGAGAGCGTTAGGCTTGGTTTAGGATGCACATGCTTCCGCACGTCCACCCCACAGCCGGTTCCTCACTTTTCCTAGAATGTGACGGAGTTGCTCGCTTCACATGTTATAGAACAAAAATCTCATGTACCGATGGCTGTTTTCCAAGATACTCTGAGACTGAGGCAACGAATACGTATCCTCGTCGTCTGAAAATTTAGACACGTACCTCAGACGATACTGAAAGTAAAAATGGTCAACTAACGAACAAACAGTTGTCAAATATTCATTAATTGGACTTTGGGCCACGATTAGTCAATTTACGCGTGAAATGGGGTTCACCGCGGATGGCTGATTGCTCACTCACCAGTCAAAACATAGCACATACGCCCTCAATGATATGCAAATACGTGAAATCCCCCATTAAACACCCACTCTCCAGTAAACGCCTCATCCAATAAACGCCCCCTCAAGCGGGGGTTGAAATCATAATCTTCTAGGGCGTTTATTGGAGGATTTACAGTATACAGGACTGTTCTTTTTGCCAGTCACATGTGGCGCTATAAGCTCTCCGTGGCTCTGATTCATAATTCTGTTTGGTTGGCTGGCGCCGACCAGCTAAAACCATGGCACGCTGTCTGTATAAGCGGCCGAAACTTCCACAACCTGCACTGATAGAAAAGAACACGACAGGTTCTCGTGAAACCAGTAAAAATGTTATATAATGATATCCAACAATAAAGCGCAGTGACGAATTTTCAAATCACCCGCACAACTTATATCCAGTGGTGTGTATGCTGCAGCATTCTGTATCTTTAAGTTTCAGTAATGCAAAAAACAACAGTAAAAATGAGAAAACTCAGACGTAAATTATGATTTTCGAAAAAGCGCTTTGTTATTTTCGATATGCTTACAATCCTTATACTCGCGGGTATTCTGCAAGTCGCAAAAAGCAAGTAGTTCAGCGCACGCACGAGAGAATTGTATTCTTGCAGTCTCCCACTATTTGAATCAAAGCTCTGCGTGTCAGCACAAACATGCAATCACATTGCAGCGAACGATCGTGTTCTTCGTTGTCGTCCCCACACTAACTTGCTCTTCCTATTCAATGTGGTAACCATAACCAGTTTTCAATGGGCCATCATAGGCTGTTTTCGGTCGAATCGCTTTCGCTGTCCGTGCTCCTGCGCAATCAGAGGTCCGGCCAGACTGAAGGTCACCATCGAGGATATTGTTTGTACCTCACTGATCGCTAAACGATAACACAAAAGTACCAAATCTTCGTGTTTGATAACAGGCGGGCGACAGTCGCAGGTAGGTCTGATGTCTTCGCTTTATTCGCTGCAGCGCTCGCTTATTCCATTGAAGTGCCTTATGTTAGAGGGAAAGTGACTGCGTATATAAAAGTCCCTTGTTGATTTATCATTTACGTAATGTCGGATATTTGAGCTCCGCTGTGGAACTCTGATCTGTTCTAGGGCAGAACGCTATAGCAATGAATTTAGTGAATTTAACGGATCCTTCCGAAGCCCGGTAAATATTTATCGAGGAGCTAGAGAAGTTAGCAATTTATAAGTGGTGAAGCAGAAAAGGAGATTTTTGTCTACGAGATGCTTAGAGTTTCAGTTGCACATAATACTAGCAAAACTGGTATAGGCGCCGGCAACGCCGAAGTCTCACTTGCATTAGGGGCTTCAACTTAGGTGGAGTGTTTAGGGAGCTTTGATGGCGGACAGTGGACGATGACCCTTACCGATCTAGTTCGCGAGTATTTTCCGTGTTGTGTATACAACCGATTGTTCTCCAACTCCCATTACAAACGCCTGGGAGAGTTTTACCCACAACTATGACTCAATGTCTATTTACCTTCGTAAAACTGACTCGCAACTCTTCTCCCACCTGAAGCACCAGTCTGAGGCTCAGAGTCAAGGTACCACCAGTTTGACTTTTTAACGTGGGAGCTGTTTCAATGAACTTTGTTCCTGAAGATATCAGACTAGTCCACTTAATGCAAATCGAAAGGATTAAGTGACAGCAAACGAGAGTGACGTAAAGGCGCTGGGCGACCTCCTCAAAAGTTTACTTTCTGCTGATTTCTGGTCAGACACATAGTGCCACTGCTTTCATTTCTATTAAATGCTTGCAGAACTCGCTCGACGTTGACGACTCGCTTGTGCGCCATACGAAAAGCGTCATGAAGCGACCACCGCTTCCGCCGTGGTCATCTTTGTTGGCACTAATTATATCTATTGCTGGTTGTTGTGCATATTGTATATTATTCGATGGTGGCGTCAAAATCTTCTCTGAACAACTCAACACAATAGCCCCAATTGGACAGATTCAACTGCCCTTTTCCTTAGCTCTGCTTGGTGTACTGCTCGGTGTTGTTGCTGTGACGTTTTTGTTGGTGGGCTGCATAGCTACAGCAAGTGAGTCAAACTTTGCCTGATGGCTTTTTATTGCCGGATATTCTGTTGTGAGGAATCGTCGGGATAATGTGATCCTAAACGGAGATGAAAGTAGGATCGGACTGAGGGGAAGGGGTCTTAATGTGTGATAGCTACGGTAAGTGGACCTCGTCTGGTGTTTATTTCAAAATGCAGCTGAAATAGCTATGCGTGAATGCGCCTTGGGGGTCATACTATCTATTGAAGAGTCAAACAGCTCATCCTCTGCTCGCCCGCGCCTATCTCTATCGTCATCCTTATCTTTCATCATTCACCTCCTTTGCCGACTGCTTACCACTGTGTGATAATATAATGTACGAAAGAGCGGAATTTAATTATTCTACACTATCACAATTGCGTCGTATAATCTTACTTCATCTCACCTCGTTTCCAGCTGTTAACAGATTACGAAGCAAGATCACTTCAAGCGGCTGCTGCCGATGGATATGTTTGCTCGTCGGAAATCGAATAACTATGACGATTGTCACGGCCATTTCATATGGCGTGCTGGTAGCGTGGGCAATTTTGCTTTGTTTCACGGCGATCGTCATGGTGCTGTACATCCTTTTCTACAAGGCAATGGAGGCATTTTGTTCTAAAATCGAAAATCGATTTTTCGACCTCTCCGTCTTAGCGTCCATTCTTATCAAGTTCTTCACTGGTACAGCGGTAAGGATGATTGAATAGATTCAACGGCCAGAGATATTCGTAGAATTGCCAAGAAAAAATTAGAAATATCAAAAACGATACACAATGTACTCTTGATGACTGTAGGCGAATAGCGGTCGCCCTAAGCACTCTGCATAACCATCGAAACTATTGCTATTTAATGAAGCCCGAAGCAAAAATTTCATTAAAATGTGATATTTCATGTAATTTTCCATATAAATTTTTCATGTAGTTCATGTTCCAAAAGATTATCAATAACACTCTCTTTCGTATTTGGCAGCCCCCTGAACTTTTCGAGTACAAGATGAGGTGCCACTAGGATATATCCGCTGAAAATGTCTAAAGTACAGTCCCACTCATAGGTATTGCGGAAAAACAGCGCGGACTGTTCATTCTGACCGCAAACAAAAGACAGACAGTGACTTCGCCAATGCTGAGAGCGTGAGGGACAGTTTAGCGCGCGTGCCGTTTGGCAGCGGTAGCGAGTCCGTTCAGTAATCGATAATCTATCTTTTGTTTGTAAACAGAATGGAGAGTCTGCGCGCGTCTGCACTGTCTTTTCTGTGATACTTGTAGACGAGTGTATCTGTGCGAATCTCTGGAATTAGCAAGCTTTTTTGTTTCAGAAGAAAGAGAATGGCGAGAAACACAGTGGAGAAAGTCTCTGCAAAACGCCGCTGTACGATTATAGCGAAACCTTTATATTTTCCTTCGTGCTGTGCCTGATCGCCATGCTGGGACTAATCCATTTCCTCATGTGCATGGTGGCGAATCTGACTCGATTGCGAGAGGAGAGTGAGCGTTCGAAAATCTTTTCAGGAGTTAGTGATATCAGACCAGGCTTTGCCAACGCAATTGTTATGAATAGTGTTAAGGAATCTGGAAAAACAGACCGCGGGAAACTTCAATAGTGCAACTGAAATAAAAAAGCTTTAACGACAATCTGCATAGGTGCACGGCATGATCTTGAGACAACTAATTTTTCCGCTTTCCCTTGTCTAATGGTACTGTTAATAAAAGTGCACATGTGTATCTATAATCAACTGTCGAAAGTAGACCTCGAATTCGCTCTGAATTGAGTGGGCAATAAGTATTATATTCTCGACTAACTCGATTCAAACAACACAACAAACAGCTGCATTTCTTAGCTATTCTTGGCACCTGAAATAATCAATATTTTGTAATAAAGTAGCAGGGCCCTCCAAAATAAGTGGTATCTCAACTGGTCATATTTAATTAGTCAGTAGACTCATAAAAAGATAACATTTTCATCAATTTATTTCCGTCTATCGCACCACAGTCCATCATTACTGCCACCCAGAGACTTTTCCAAAGAATAAGCTGCATTTAATTTCTTTTTGAGATTTGATGAGCAAAAGAAACTTCTGCGCCAGAAATACTTTTGGAACATGTCCTTTCATTTATAGTATAAGGGTTGACAGAAGACTGGCGCTGTCGTGCTCGCGATAAACATACAGGCGCATTTTTTGCAAAACTTTGGCAATCAGAAATGTTATGATTGCATCAGCGAGAAGCGCGCTGCTTGTTCACTTGTGATATGCGCGTAAAGAATGCCCCCACAATGTCATCCCTATTCAATCAGGATGCTTTACGCAGTTTTAAATACTACTGTTGTGGTTAGAATTTCAAGAAGTAGGTTCTACAAATGCTGATATTGCGTAGCAAGCAACTTTGTCCCTGTAGAGCGAGACCAGTATGACCTGAATCTAGCAAGCAAGAAGAGGTATACTGGTGGTTTTGTTGGAGCATGATCAATATTGCACGATACTGATTTAAGTGATAGGAACGGGAATGTGGGAAAACCGGTATCTTTCTGCTGTCTGATTGCACGGCGCAAAACAAAAACTCGCAGCACGAAGGCGAGGATGCGCCTACCTCCGTTTCGAACGACGGCGCTGGCAGAGATTTGCACAGAAAGATAACAATAACGTCCTTATTATTATACCTGTGGTTCCTTTAGACACCTGTCTCTACTCGCTTTCGAATGCAAGAGGCGAGTAGAAGATCGTAAATTCGCTAAATTCGCCATCACATTCGACTTATTTGATTTATTTGAATGAAATAAGGCATCATGACGATGCCAATTGCGTCCTTGAGTTCTTTGATGATTTCACTGTTTGGCTGTTCATTTTATTGGCTTTTCTTCGATGAAGCAATTAGCGGATTTATCCTGCAAATTAACGAATTGGTGCTGGTCGGAGAGATACCGTACCGAGTTGTTCTGTGCATAATTTGTCTGTTGTACGCCTTATCTGTACTATTCTTTTATGCAGTTGGAAAAATAAGCACTACTGCACAAAGTAAGTTGATCAATATTAATAAAACAGCAAATTTTTAATCTTTCTTGAGAGTAGAAAAATGCTTGCTAGAAATTCAATGAGACGTTAATTATATATCTATTTTGGACCGCTTTGCAAGAGTCATATTTGCTGCACCTCAACTGTCGCTATCACAGTGGACGTTGAGACTATAAGCCAACAGTTGTGACAATTTCGCAAGCCGAAGTGGGAATGCTAATCATAATCCAGCCTGCTAACAATGTAACTAGAGACAATTCAAATTCATTCAAAAATCACATATGCACACCGCTAATCGCCGTTTGAGAATGCCATCGGCTGTCCAGCTCGCTTTTATGACACAAGCTCAGTCAGGCAGTTACTCAATTTTTCAGCAATGGATAGCTATAAGCGGGCTGAGAAGAACCAAAATCAACGATACATCCTATCGATGAGCACTAATAAGTACTTCCTCTCGCTGATCACCGTCATCACGTATACGACAGTTCTGCTATGGATGCTGGTCTTCTTTATCACAATTGTCGCCTGCGCCTCTTATATTGGATTTATCAACGCTATTTCCTCCTCTTTTTGCTCACTGTTGGACGGAAAATGCCCGTCATTCGTTTTCATGCCATTTTTCGGCCAACTATTATCATCGACCGTAAGCTTCACTTATAATCGTAATTTACCATTTGTAAGAAGTAAAATATTTTGATCTTACAACGATTAGATTGACGCGCGTAATTCAACTACAGCTTCACATAGTTTGACAATCCATGAGTTTGAGTGAAATAAACGTCAAGCGTAACAAGTCTGTTTTTACAAAAGAGCGCTCTTCTAATTCTATTTTACAGTCGAACATTACTTTCAAGCAAAGCATCTTTGTCTGTCTTTTTATCACTTTATTTATACATCGCAAGTGCAACGGTAGCCGGATCTCGCAAGGATAAGCGCTCATTTGAATATGCCGCTTTTTGTGCTTTATGGTGTTGCCTTTGAGAATTCATTTTTTCCTCGAGAAGAAAGTTTTATTGTATGTGCTAGGAAATTTAACTCAAATTCAACTTTAGAGATGCGACTTTTTCCAAAGATCTTTCGAGATACTTTTTTTAGACAGCTGTTTACTGATCGGGCTAAAGGGCGACGGGTATGGGAACAGCTCACGATAGGTCCAAAACGTGCTATCAAGTTTTGCAACAATTTTTGCTGACTTAGTTCAAGATTTCTTCCAACTGAACAAACAATTGCGAATAGAGGGCTCGGATCGGTCAATTTAAGTTTCTGATTTAAATTTCTGTTTCCGACTGACTTGTGTTTACTCATTTACATTGGCTGGCTAGCGTAATTACCATCTGATGCAAAATTTGAATTTCAGGAATCTCAAAATACTTTTTGCAACGACAAACGAGACGCGCTTTGCCACAGCGACCATAACATGACCGCCTACTTTATCTTGTCAATCATCGCTTGTCTAATTTCACTGATCGGCTTAATGAATTTTCTTATGTGTATGGTTGCGAACGTAACCAGAATCCGTGTCAAAAAATTCAAATTTCACACTGAATTCCAGCGAACCGATGGAGACGGCATCGAACTGGCAGAAACGAGCGCATTTATGAATGTAAAAAATGGCAAGCTATGATTTCACATACTACCACCTATCATAGTTCAAGGCCGGATCAAGAGGATTCTAGGGGAGACCAAATTGTCGATGGAAAATTCGGTAGCGTTTTGCAAAAATTCTTTAGCCTATGAGGGTTAAGCAAAAGTTACAATAACTCGGTATATTTAATAAAATAGATGTACTGCTCAAAAAACTGAGTTCATTGCGTTATTTTGCATTTACTGCACTTTAGTATACGTTGCTGAGTTAGGTTGAATATTTTCCTCCCTTGACGTTACTGAATTTACCACGACAGCACTGCTGCTTGCAAGTATTTCATTACCCTGATAGCAAAAGCAACTCCTCGTTGACTATACTCAAGTATATAGCGTGCGAATGGCTCCTTCGGTTAGGCAAATATACCTCTGGTCTTAAAATTTAAATATGTATATGCCTGGCCTGACCAATATACTGCATGTAAAGTTGCATACCATGATATACATATATGCGTCGTGACTAATAATGTGTTGATAACTGATGTACCTCGATGACTCTTTCGCATGTTCCATTTGCAATAAACTATAGGCTTGCATAGTTATTTATGCGAACGAGAGACAGTGTTATACTTGTATATGTGTCGCAGTTTCCTCCAAGCAGCGAGAAAAACAGAACAAGGCTACTTACCACATTTCGACGGTCGGAGCTTTACGGAGTATTTTTCTGAAGCTTGTCCCCACCGCGCACTGCTTCGACGTCCATAGTAGATTACAGATCAACATTTTCAGATAGTAACCTCATCGCTCCAAGATCCCAACCAACTGGCAAGAACTGGAAAGAAAGAGCGAACGATGAAATAATATGAGTTGATCCTAGTGGCTCGGGCAGGGTTGCGTTTCGCCCCCGCATGTTCCAAATGGCTGTTGGCCAACAACGCATTAAAATATCTTTTCACTTTTCAGAGCTACTCATAATAACATCGTAGTTTTTGAACGTCCCATGTTCAACTGAACTAGTCATGCAGACAAGCAGTTGGCGTATGAGTACTGTAAGAGATCATCAATTGATCCGAAGAAGGCGACCGCTGGTTTGACGGTCGTCGGGCGCTGCGCCTTGAACCAAAGATTGATAAATGGTTCAGTGACGACGATGCAGTTGCTATGCTTTAGCCATTATGCTGACCAAAGTCAAATAGCAACCAATTGCTGACGTTAAACTAGTTGAAGATGATTTGTTTTAAATCTTTAAAACATTACGATGTAGTCGCGTAATAGGAGGCAGCCCATCTTAGGTCTTCTCTGGGGATACAGAGGCTCTCGCTCGTCCTCGCATTCGGCCTTTATTCCTCATCGCACAATTCCCTCTCGCTCTCGGCCAGGGAGCGAACGCAGGCAAACCAGCTAGCAAGAAGTCCACCACGGAGAAGCTCCTAGTACGCTCCGACAAAGAACAACCCCATTATCAAGCTGATCGTCAAGAGGTTGACTTTATAAAGCTATTGTGCTCAGACATGAAGAATCTTTGAGACAGCGCACGCCGAAGAGGGATGGAGATACATTCCGTTTATATACGATGCTTCTATAGAGCCATCACAAAATCGAGGCGATCCCCGATACCCGGCCCCAATAGCGCTTAAATACTATAAAATAGTGATCTCAATAGCTGAATACGGTAAAATGATAGCTTTCCCTGGCAACTATGAGCCTTCAACTTCCCACAGCTCCTTGCAGTAGCAACCAACAATGGTGCAAAGGAGTTAGGTATCTCGGACGAAAGTGCTAATGTTCTCACGCTAACAAGACCAGTATAGCAACGGCAATTTATTTTCCAACTTAATGCTCAAAATTAATGCAGAACAAAGCTCTCAAAGAACACCGCAGATGAAAAATTCGTCACCAATAAGCACATTTAAGATGCAAAGAGAAAGCGAAACAGTTGCAATTGTGCTACAAATAAGAACATACAGGGATAATCAATTCAACCGAGTATAAATTCGCCTTCATAACAGCTAACAAGAGAACACAAATGTAACAACAAGTAACAGAGCAATCGAAAGCTGTCTGACTGTTCACCTAGAGAAGAAGTACTCGGCGTCACTGAAGTCATTTACCGATATCACAATGAAGTTGCCGTTTTTCAAATAAAGATCCAGCGACATATGGTCTTACACTTTCCGTACTGTTTTGTACGAATCACGGAAAACGGATCATGCTGGTAGGTACGCAAAGGTCAAAGGATAGAGACCATCCGTGTCACATCGCGATTGGAAAGGCGGTTTTGACAGGGCGCGTTATGCTCGAGAATGCACGCCACTGGAACATAAGAAGATTGATTGATTCCATCGGCAGGTAGCCGAAGGGAGAGGTGTCCCAGAAAGATCAAAAGTCGCGTTACGCAATGTAAAAGTGATCCGTATGACGCTCCTTTGGCCGAGCGAATAAAAAACGACCAATCATATCTCAGCCAAGACGAACAGTGATCGCTGTACTTCAACGCAGCCAGCCAATAGTGCATAAAATCACGCGGGGCTTCAGAACTCCTTTTCGGTGTCCTTGACGTACTCGTCTTGGAATCGGCGGAATTTGACGAGCAGATCATCGACGCTAATCTCGCCGCGAACCTAAAACAGATGAATTATAGTACAGGATATTAACTATGGTNTTAAACTGAGCGAGCTGATTGTTTCGAATCTTCTTATTGAGAGTGTCGTTCGCGCCGATGTCGTACTCGCACTGGAAACCCGCTGCGTATATCTGAAAAAGACAAACATTTTGTTAATCGCGTCGAACTACAATCAAAATGTTTCGATCAGTAAGAAGAAATCCCGCTAGGTATCGTAGCTGACAAATATGAACTAGCTCTTCGGTGCTTGAACATCCTTTTTCACCGAAAATGATAGTCGCTTCTTGGTTTTTATATGCGTAAATTAATAGAGAGGAGCGATATCGACTTTCACAGCAGTTTACCTTATTCAATAAAAAGAATTCTTGTTACTGACCGAGAATTACGGGCAGTACAATGTCAACGAAAATGTCAAACCTTTTTCTGCAGTTCGATTGCATATTCGTTCAGCGCCTCGTGCACGGGGATGACGACCGCCTAAAAAAGCAACAGAGTAAACTGAGAACTAATAGCATTTGTAAATACATTCGAGTCAACCAAAGTTGTCTCCCATCCCATTTTCACAGTCACATCACTACAAATGGAAAGGTTCGGAGGGTAAAAACTGCAGTTTCAAGGAGACTTTGGTAGCGAAATTTTGGGGGAGAGTTGATAACACGCGGATTCCCACTTTCAGAATTACGCAATTCCTCGAATTCAACCTTCTTACAACAATTAAAATTACTAAAATGACATCGTTAGAAAGATTCAATTAAATGTTAGCCTAAAGTTCAAATGATACAATACCTGTCTAGGTGACAGCCAGAAAGGCCACTTGCCGCCGTAATTCTCTGTGAGGATAGCGATCATACGCTCTAGGGACCCCAAGAGCGCTCGGTGGATCATAACAGGTCGCTTCTTCTCATTGTTCTCGCTGAAAATTTTCGTAAGACGATTAAGCAAACACATATCATTAGAATGAAAGTGGCCTTACTCAAAGTAACCCAGATCGAAGCGCTGTGGCAGCTGAAAATCGAGCTGGATAGTTGCGCATTGGTGGTTGCGTCGGAGAGCGTCCTGAATTGTAATATCGATCTGAAAAGAAGAGGATTGCTTCAGGAAATCTGAAGAGAAAAAGGGAATAGTCATTAGCGATATCAATCCATTCGCAGAAACTGCGCGGCATTAGGCATTTATTAATGGAATATCAGGGGCATTCGAATATATTCAAATGTTTGTATCGCTTGTTTGTCTTGGCAGTCTTATAGTTGGGCTTATATAGAAAAGGCCTGCAGAGATGGAGGAAGAGAATGGACAAATGTTTGGTGATAGACGGTGGCTATATTGAAAATTAACTGGCAACCTCTGCAACGGGTCTTTCGTTTAAATGAAAGTTAAGCGACTTTTCAACGCCCCTCGCATACACAATTTTACACCAGCGAATTGTTAAAAAGTAAAACAACAAAAGATAAGACTGTTTTGGCAAACGGAATTTTACCAGTGTGCAAACAGCTCTAATACAAATTACATTAAATTAAAATCTAAAGGAATGCAAACCTTCGGTCCGTAGAAGGCACCGTCACCCGGGTTCAGCTCCCACGGATGGCCGAAAGCGTTCAGCGCCTGTTTCAGTTGGTCTTCGGCATAGTTCCTGAAGATTGTCCAATAACTACCATATTTCTTCCAATAATCGCCCTGGGCGATTATTTTTTCAACCCCGGCTTGAAGGGTACGATTATTGGAGGGTGGGCGATTATTAGAAGAAATACGGTAACTTCACGCATAGATCAAAATGTTATTTTTCACAAGCACATTAGCGTAAAATACGCCATGATTTCATTAATGGCTGGAAAAACGATCTTCATATATGCTCACAAGCAAAGAGCGTAGAGTATAACTCGAATAAGAATAGCTGCTTCCTGATTCCCATCTCCCACTCATGACGTGCTAATCAAACCCGGATATACAAAGCTATTGATCAAACCTAGAGGTCGAATTTATCCACTATC